>JAOTQH010000005.1:165149-175869 GCA_025631255.1 Cornus kousa | reverse complement strand
CATCAATCCACCTAAATCTGCCCGTTAAGACATATAGATAAAAATAATAATAATAAAATAAAATAAAATAAAAAATATTCGGGTTATTGGGTTGAGTGCAGATTGACCTGCTCATTTAATACCCAAACCCATTTATGAACACCACAAAAAAATTATACTCTGTTAGGTAGGGAGGAAAAAATTTGAATGGAATGGAGAGAAGAAATGATACTGAGATATCTCGAGGGAACAAATTAAACATTTCCCTATTTTTGTTCGGTTAGATGGAAGATAATAGAAAAAAAAAACTGATAATTTAATTTGATCGGTAAGATAAAAATAAAGATAAATTTTCAAATTATTTTTACCATTAAACACATCCCTTACTTTATTTATGGGATTTATTAAATATTTTATGAAGGGTAATGTAATAATTTAAAAATTCTATAATATGTTCACTTGTATTCTCTCATACCTTCCGCCTATATTTGGGCGGATAAAAATTTGTGAAGGATAAATGATCTATTATCCTTATATTATTTCTACCGAACGAAGGAAATTTTTTCCTTCCATCCTATTTTCTTTCCACTCCTCTTTTTTTCTTCCTACCGAACATAACATAAGGGGTTATGTAGGGGTGGCAATTCATGTTGGCGTGTCGTGTTCGTGTCGACACGATTACGACACGGACACGATTAGGGTTGACACAAACACGACACGATTATTAATCGTGTTTAAGATCCTTGACACGAACGCGGCACGATTATTGTACGTGTAACACGACACAACACGCATAACATGTTTAATAAATGGGTCAAGACTTGACACGACACGAAAAGACATGTTTAAGTCATTTTTGACACGAATATGACATGTTTATTCTACACATTTTGCTAAATGGGTCATTTTTGACATGAACACGACATGTTTATCTGACACGTTTAGTTAATCGGGTTAATCGTATCATAATCGTGTTTACAGGGTCAAACACGAACACGACGCGTTTAGTTTGTGGGTTAATCCGTGTCGACACGATTATGACACGAACACGATTAACCCAAACCCAAACTCGCTTATCTCGTGTCATGTTCGTATCGTGTTAGCGTGTCGTGTCAAATATTGCCACCCCTACCGGACATCCATTAAGCCTCTCGAAGACCGAGGCATGACCCACTGAACACCAAACAAGACAAAGGTAAGAACCCAGCAATCATAGGCCACGGGACGGTGCAAAAGGAGATGGTCAACCGACTCTCAATCCCTCTTGCACATACAACACCAGTTAACAGTCACCTGCCTTTTCATTCTCAGGTTATTGAGCGTTAGAAACTTGCCCCACATTGCCCTGTAGACAAAAAAGGCCACCTTGAGCGGAGCCTTAGAGCGCCAAACCTTGGGACAGTGCAAAAGGAGATGGTCAACCGACTCTCCATCCCTCTTGCACATACAACACCAATTAACAATCACCTGCCTTTTTGTTCTCAGGTTATTGAGTGTAAGAATCTTGCCCCACACCGCCCTCCAGACAAAAAGGCCACCTTGAGCGGAGCCTGAGTGCCAAGCCGCCTTCCACTGGGAAACAGACCTGGGAAAGCCCGAGAGGCATCTAAATAGAGAGGGCACATCAAAGCTCACGAGAGGAAGGTACCCAAACGATAGAATCCGGGCCTCCACCATCAACCACCTGACGATACAAAAGTCCCGAAAAACCAATGCCGTCATCCACTTCCCAATAGCAAAGAACTAGTTATATTGGTGACTAGGAGACGTTAAACAACTCTCATTTTTGTTATCTAGGTTGAATTTTCATCAGGGGAGGCATTGGCACGGATGCTGCCATTTATTCTAGTTAAAGTTTGAATGATCTCGTGTTTGTAGAAGTAGTGAGGAAGAGGAAGAAAGAAGAAGAGAGAGATAGGAATTCTGTAAAGGATGAGAGTGTATTAGGGTTTCCCACACCTCTCACCTATTTATATATTGGGAGGATAAAAATACAATAGTGCCTTGATGAATAAAAGAAATAACAAACTCAAACTCTCTAACAGTCCTTTTTGGAGCCTTGTGATTGCTCAAGACCTTTATCAAATTGAATGGTGTTTTCCATTTTTGTTGAAGTTGGGTGCTTCAGATCTCTGCAACCTAACTTTAAAGTCAATTTCGCTTATTCAACTCATCTCCCAACTTCTTGGAAGTCTGCCAAATGAAACATTTTTGCCATTTAATTTCTTCTATAGCTTCATCATGGGTTAAATACTCAGAAGTTATGGTTTTTCTTTTCCGTGCTTAGCGCTAATGTTCACACGGTCAATCCAAAATCCAGTAAAAGAAGGATTGCTGCAAGTAAAAGGGAAATTACTGAACACATGGTCATACCTTATATTGAGAATGTAAGTGAAGCTCAGGATTCCGGCTTTGCAGTCAACTCTACAGCTCGACCTACATGCACAATCCTAGCCTGGTTAATCTCCCAGCAACACATTCATGTCCTTGAGAGCCTGTTTGATTAACTGCAAAGAAACTTCCAAGCCAGGAGCTAGCTCAATGGAGTGTGTCCATTTCAACCGATGAAATTCTGCCTAGATTTGGACAATTGAGCAGAGAATTTTCTAAATACTAAATGATCTGTAAAATGCTCCAAGTGTTCTGTATTCCCTCTCATTTTGTTTTGGCCCCTTGACTATATGAAAATCTTTGATTTCTTTTTAGTGATTCATTTGAGAATGTAAGTGAAGCTCAGGATTCTGGCTTAAGCTCATGTCTCTTCCGGTTGGAGTGCAGGGTACTCTTATTATCAATTAGTCATGTGGATTCCAAATTTCCAGTTGCCCCACAAGTGAAGTTTCTTTTGTTTGTTTATAAGTTAGTCTAGTGTTACAAGTAGATTTAAAAGCTAAATTCATAAACAAAATGACATATATGTAGCATAATTGTTTATATCGTATTTGATGTATATTGTTACTTCTTGTGGAGAAAAATCGAAAAATAGTTATGAATCTGGACAATTGAGATTGTTATCAAAACCAAAATTCATGAGCTATTACGATTGTTGTTAATACTGCATCTTGTTCATTTAATGTATCTTATCTGATTTGACAGTGATTGAATCTCAGATATGTTTTTTTCTGCGTTAGGGTTCTGGAAAAACATTATTAGCCACTGCTGTTGCAAAATCTGTTGAAGCAAACAAGGACATCTTGGCACACGTGTATGGACTTATTTTATAAATTCAATCATGGCACCGGTTTTGATTGTGAAATCTATCTATAGTCAACGGAGGTTTGTTTTGCAGAGTTTTTGTATGTTGTTCCAAACTTGCTTTGGAGAAATCGTCAACTATTCGTCAAGCCCTTTCTGGCTACATATCTGAAGCTTTAGATCATGCACCTTCAGTTGTCATCTTTGACGATCTTGATAACATTATAACATCATCCTCTGATTCAGAAGGATCTCAACCTTCATCCTCCATTGCTGCACTTACAGAATTTCTTACAGATATTATGGATGAATATGAGGTAATGCTTATATATACACGGGTAATTATATTGTTTTCATTATAGTTTATTGGTACCATGTTTTCCTAGAATGTGGCAATAACCTAATTCTGTACTGGTATTGTTCAGTTATGTTATTGTATGTGCATGAGTGTTCGCTTCATGCTTGAACGTTAAGAGACTACAATCATGAGACATTGAGATGAATATTGGTTTCTTAAAGATGACTTTAGCTACTTTTGATGTTTTTTAGAAAATAATGTCTTTATTGCAACCCTTGTTTGGGAAGAGAAAAAGTTGGTCGTAACTTGTAAGTGGGTTTATATAAAGCTGATAAACATTTAGGGCAAAAGATACTGGAACGCCATTGGTGTATCTGCTTCATCATAATATCTGCTTCTTTACCTTATAGGGAACACTTTCCTTGGCATTCAGGAAGTCCTATTATTCCACACTTCAATATCTGTTTCATCCTAATAATATTTTCAGCAAAATTGTAATCATTTTAGAAGTTCGAAGCTTTAAAGGATTGAAAATATAGAGTATGATACTATGATGCTGTTTCTTGGTTTCCCAGGAATATAGCAGCAATAATTTTCCATGCCCTTTGACTTACAAGTTACAACCTTAAACCTTGAGCAGACTTTGATCAGACTGCTGATCATTATTTTAATGTGAGCTTCACTTTAGAAATTTATTCACCAATAGTTTACCTGGCAAGGGTTCTATGGAGAGCTTTTGAGTCAACTGACCTGTATTTTCTCTTCATTTGTCTCTCTTGCTGGATAGTATCGTAGGGAAGCTTTAAAACATATTTTCTTTCAAACTTCAATTATTGAGTTTAACTCTTTGATGTATGCTTTCTATGTTTTAGCTGCTATGTCAGAAATAAATTGATCTGGTTGGTGAACAAAATAGTTTCTCTTTTATTCATATATGCCTTATTTTCGCGGAGTTATGAACTTATGACTATATTGCCATAATGCCATGTATTTCTGCTATACAAAGAGTAAAGCTAAAATTCAAGGAGCTATATTCTCACTTTTAATTGGTTGTGTGATCAACATAATTTCCATCTTTTCTTCTTTTAAGGGAAATGATGGGGAGTAATTTTACTCCAATAGAATTAATTTGTTAAATATTGCATAAAAAAACCTACAGGTCCAGATTATACTAGCTTTACTGTTTTGTTTGGTTAATAACGCGTCCTTTGCATTTTGTAATGAGGATTGAATTTAGTTTAGCTACTTATATGTAATAAATACTTGTTCAATATAGTGTAATATATCTTACTGATATAATGCTATGAAACCATGTGTTCAAAAATTTTCCAAAAAGTTTTGGTTACCTTAACACTCCCGGTTTGTTAACTAATACAATTTCTTTGTACACAACAGGAAACGAGGAGGTGTTCATGTGGAATTGGCCCGATTGCACTTGTTGCTTCTGCTCAGTCTCTCACTAGTATTCCACAGTCCTTGAGCTCTTCTGGTTAGTCACATTGAATTATAGTTGAGTCCCATCCTTTACTTGGTAGTTGGTACAGTGCATTTGATATACCGCACTGGTTTCCCCTTTCTATGTGATTTTTCATATTCTAAATCTTCTTTTTGTGAATTTTAATTCAACTCAGGGAGGTTTGATTTTCATGTCCAACTGCCTGCTCCTGCTGCCTCAGAACGTGGTGCATTATTAAAACATGAAATCCGGAAACGTTCCTTACAATGTTCTGAGGACATCTTGCTAGACGTAGCCTCCAAGTGTGATGGATATGATGCACATGATCTGGTATTGGGCTCATTTTGAAGTTTATGTTAATGTGTGATTGCAAAATTATTTTTCAGTTCAAATGTTGATTGTTATTGTATTAATTTTGCATTTCCATCCTTATGTACAGCATTTTGATGTTTGAGATTTTCTGTTGTCTATAGATACTGTATTGATTGGTTATCAGTTGTGATACTGATGCATGTTTAGTATGCCGTTCTTATCATGGAGACTTAGAAATCCTTTTTTACAAGTCCAAATAAATGAAAAAAATATAATGTCTCATGATATTATCACCATAAGCTTATTGGTTAGTTCCGTTGCATGTTGGTGGTCATTTTCTTTAGGAACACTGACTCTTTCAGTCACCTTGATGCCTTGCATTAGAGAATGAATAGGCTTGGTTTCTTTCTAAAGAGTCACATTCAAGAACATATAGTGAATTCCTGTAATGGGATGCAGATTGATGCGTTCTCAGGATAAGAGGAATTTTTCGGTTGAGAAGTACCTTCATGTTTTGGGGGTATTGTCTGAAGAATCTAAAATTGATTTACTCTGATACCAACTGAGATATTAATCATTGCCCATGGCTCTGACACGTTCGAGCAGGCGTTGTTCCAAATTTGATTTTGAGGAGACTTTGCTCCTCTTGCCAAGATGATTAACACTGTCTTTGTATTGTTGCGGCTTCTATTTGACTGTGGTCCCTTTTTAACTCATTGTGAATAATACATGCCTTCATGAAAAACTGCATGAGGAAGTTTATATGCAGCCTCCTCTTGCTCTTTGTTATATATATATATATATATATTTTAATTGTCCTCATGGCTACCTGTGTTCTCAACATAAGTATTATGTAATATCACAAGTATATAAACATATTTGTAATTGCACTTTAGTGCTTGAATGTAGGTTACCAGTGCATGGATAAGAGTAATGTGGGAGATGAGAGTTAATCTGTGAAAAGCTTTTGGGGTTAATAGCAAGTATTAAGACATAGATAATGCTAAATTGTAGCACAAGTTAACAAATAGCTTGGTTGCTTTGGTGCTATGGGTAGCTTTTCAATCTTTGGTTCAACTGTTATGGTCTACGAAATTCTGTTTTTGAATGAAATACTATTCCGAAAGTAGTGAAAGTTACGAAAACATTCATTGGGGCAATTGTTCAATCTTGGGATCTACTGTTATGGCCTACAGCATTCAGTTTTTGAATTAAGTACTATTCTGCAATTAATGTAAGTTATGAAGTTTTCTGGATTAAAAAAAAAAAAGTTACGAAGTTTTGGTTGAAGTCTTCAAATTGCAATCAGACTATATTGGCAGTGCTCAAAAGTTCCTGTTTGCAGTCAAAATCTCTGATTCCTGTTCAGATTGCGAGTCAAAATTCGACTCATTTGCCCTTAACACGGAAATCGTTATAATCAGCTACATTGTTGCAGGAAATTCTTGTTGATAGATCTGTTCATGCTGCCATTGGTCGACATTTATCTAGTGATCTGGCTTTTGGAGAGCACGGGAAGCCTATTTTGGTTAGGGATGATTTTTCACAAGCAATGCATGAGTTCCTTCCAGTTTCCATGCGAGACATTACTAAATCTGCTTCTGAAGTTGGCCGCTCTGGTTGGGAGGACGTTGGAGGACTTATGAGCATCCGGAATGCTATCAAAGAGGTATAAATTTGCATGCTTTGTGTACTAGTGCATTTAAAAATTATTAAAAAATAAAAATAGGATTTGTTGGGGCTTAGATATTGGTTTCAGCAAAAGGCCTGGAATAGTTTTTTCTGCTTTGTGTGTCTTTATGGTTATGCACTCCTTAACATTTAGCAAAGGGTGAAAAAAGAAATATATGTATTTTTATTTTCCATTTGAATTTTTTTGAGATTGATGGAAATTTGAGGTATGACCATCTTAAACTGCAAAAATGCGTGGAGACATTTCTTTGTGGCACTTGAACTGTATCAGCACATACCAACAGGCCAGTGGCCTGGTAACTGGCCTAGTGGTACCAGACCCCTACTTCCCAAAGGGAGGTTGTGTGTGTGAGTACCAACTAAGGAAAAAAAAAAAAAAAATCTGTATCAACACATGGATTTGAATTTGGCTTTTCCTTCTGATCTTTTTGATATTGCAGCCGGTTGCTTGAACATATGATAAAGAATATATGCAATCAAACATGGATCCCTTTTTCAGAACTGATGTTGCCATGTTTGATTAATGAACATTGAAATGCTGGTGAAAGTAATGGTTTGTGCATGTATATAAATGCATTCATCGTGGTTGTCGTCGTCCTTCTTGACTTTATCCCAAACAAATGGGGTTGGCCACGTGAATTCTCTCTTTTCATTCTATTCAATTACAAGCCATGTCTCTTCTTATAATTAATTTTATGAAGTAATTTCTGATTACTTCATCCCAAGTCAGTTTTGGTCGGCCTCGCTCTTTCTTACCTTCTATGCAAACTAATCTTCTTCTTTTAACTAGTGCATCTATACGTCTACATTTTTTGTCTCCACTGTCCGTACCACCTGTGGGTACCAAGCCCACAACCCCAAGTCTAGGTGTAGCCACGTGGCATTCTCCGCCATGTGGAGGAGGGTTGCTGATCGCCAAAGCTGCAAGGCAATGACCACCATCACGTGCCCTGGAGCACACAACCTCGACGTCTAAACAATGAGTTGATGACCTCGTGCAAACATATGCCCGTCACTGTCACTTGCAGAATGCAACCACAGAGGGCCTCTCTAAGGATAAACCTTGGACGAGTTTGAGGTCCTTGAGGAACTCCTCTCTACGGATAGACCTCGGGGATGAGTTGAAGGCCCTCGAGGACCTCCTTTCTACGGATAAGCCTTGAGGAAAAAAGGCTTTCGAGGAGTTCTTTTCTTATGGAGAAACCTTGGGGACGAATTGAAGGCTCCTGAGGAGCTCCTCTCTACGGATAAGCCTTGGGGACGAGTTGAAGGCCCTTAAAAAATGAAATGAAGGCTCTTTGGCCCCCCGTGGGTCTCGAGTCCACGATCACTAGCAGGAACCTAGGAGGAGTTGGCCTCGTGGCTAAGTTTTGACAGTGGCTAAAGGGGGTCTCCTCTCCCACCGTGCACGGTGAGGGAAGCACTTTTAGCTTGTTGGACACCCTCCGGGAAAGATAGTCTCCTTGAACAGAAGAAGGATTCGGACACCATCCAGGAAAAGACTCGCATTTCATGCAAGTCTTCTTTGTGTTAGGAGTTATAATGTGACAATATAGTTGGAACTATACTGTTGTTTCATCATGTCTTCTCTTCATGGCGCCCTTTGATCAGACTTATCCGCAAAGCTAGTAGTTGTAAAAGGGAGTTAATCCACCATTTATGAGGGAGGAACAACCACAAGAGAACAACCTTATTCAAGGAAGCTCTTATCCCCACCTAAACTTGTTCTAACCTTATTCAAAGTGAAGACTAGGCTCAGATCTCCACCTAGGCCATTTTTCTCACTATGGGCCCATTGAGAATAGTCCATTCCTTATCTTTTAGAACCTGACACCTACACCACCTAAGCCTGCTCTCTTTTATTTTGCCCCTAATAGGTTCTACTCCTAATCTCTCCCTTACACTTTGATTAAGTAAACCTCTCTCTTCTAGTCACTTGTATGATCCATTTATATATATATATGCATTCAATCACTAATTTTTATAGAATAGTTGTACTCATGCATCCCCATCACACTAATTTTTATAGGATCACAATACATAGGTTAGATTTGCTTTCTCTGTCAAGGTTGCACTGATTCAATGAACCAAAAATGTGTATGATTGTTTTATATAGTTGCTTGAATTCTATCATTTGTCTTTGACATTACTAACTACTAGAGTTCTATAACATGATTTTTATGATGCTTTGTAATATGACGAGCAATTTTCAGCTTTATCTCATACCCAATACTTTCATCTCAATTTTTTTTAAGCTTTCTTAATATTGTATTTTGTATTCTGTGTTAGATGATTGAATTACCTTCAAAGTTTCCAAATGTATTTGCACAAGCTCCTTTACGGCTGCGGTCAAATGTTCTGTTATATGGCCCTCCTGGTTGTGGCAAGACACATATTGTGGGTGCCGCCGCCGCTGCTTGTTCGCTAAGATTTATCTCAGTGAAAGGGCCTGAGTTGCTGAATAAATACATTGGTGCTTCTGAGCAAGCTGTAAGATATAATTAAGCATTGTTACTATTTTTCGTTGGTCTATTTATGTCATGGTGTTTGATGATCCTCTTACTTGGGCAGACATGAAAACAGCAGGTTGTGATACTTAAATCGTGTAATGTTTAATATGTTAGTCTTGATGCTACTATTCAGTTCTTATTTCTTGATCCATCTCCTAGAAAGCTTTTAGATAGTTATCTATGTCTGACGGTACTCATCTTTACCATTTGATGTTTCAGTTGCTTAGAGTTGTCTAGTGTGAAAAGAAACAAATCAAATCAGTGACTTTGAAGAAATATTCCTTTATCTGGAAAAATGTACGATTCTCGTAATTATTATAATGGTCATACAACAATAAACACAATCACCCACCACCTTATTCCCAGCTTTTAAAGCTGGCTATGCGATGCTTCATAACATATTTTATTTCTGTATGTTACTGTTTAGATCTATTTATTTGATGGACAGGACTTTGAGTTGCTTAAAATTTTAGGATATGTGAAATAGATTGAAAATTAATGTTTTGTAGATGATATAAGATTAGAGTAGATGGAGCTTGACAGAGATACATTAGTGAAATCCCTCGAAAAATTAGCTCGTTGGAATTTTTGGACATCAATAAGAAGATAGAGAAGAAGAAAATGGGGCAGGAAGTAGATGTGCAATTAGTAATGTCGATTGTCACTCTTGTTTCACTCTTTTTCTTATTTAGATCTCATGCATCGTATTTATATGTTTATGACTTCCTTAGCAAATAAAAATCTTCTAAGAACAACACTTAAAAGTCTGATAATCTAATAGGATTCAATTTTTTTTGAAAATACTTATATGAATATAGTGGTAAACAAACCGAAGAAAAGACTCGTAACTGGATTCAATTTGGGTACTCTAGAATGAGCTACTTTTAGATAATAAGAAGTATAAAAAAAATTGGAATTCATTAAAGCAAGAATTCTACAGGAGGACTATCAAAACGTGAAATAGCACTCAACTGATTCCTAATAATCAAGTCCCTTTTGTGTGGATTGCTGCTTGGGGTAAGATCTTGACTCTGGACAACTTGAGGAAGAGAAGACAAGTCATTGTCAATCGGTGTTGTCTATGTATGAATGATGGAGAGTCTGTGGATCACCTCCTTTTGCATTGTCCTGTGGCTCATGATTGTTGGAGTCTTATTTTGGGTCTTTTGGCGTCGTTATGCTCCGGACCTCAAGTGACTTTATTGATATTTGGAGGGGCCAAAGGGTGGGAGCGCGTGTTCGCGATTTTTGGAGGGTGACCCCCCTCTATATTTGGTG
>JAOTQH010000005.1:154171-165049 GCA_025631255.1 Cornus kousa | reverse complement strand
AATTTGACGTTGTGTTTTTTAACTTATATTTTATTTCCACTTGAACTTTAATCTGTGAAAAATGATTGAAACATTGATTTTTTTTTTTTTCCCCTGGAAGGTCACCTACTTTAATAGGTTAGTGAACAGATTTGGAAGATTCCACACTAAGCTAAACTATATCTTTTACTAAGGTATCATCTACAAGACTACAATGTACCGAACAGCTTCAATATTATCTAACAACTACTAACTACTTTCTTTAATGTGTAAAGATTGAATCTTTGTATGAAAGTACCTTAATCAACGTACCTTTAAAGTCACAACTTGACTGATACCTTGATGGAGTACCAAGCACGATATGTGCCGAGCATCTCTAAAAGGATACATAGTTTTTCTCTCTTCCCCCAAACCCATGAACCCACCCACACACGAAATAAAATAAAATACTTTTTTATTTATTTAATTTATTTATTAAAAAACGAAGACAGGCCAATGTAAAGACTGGAAGAGAGCACATCCAGACAAGCCTTAAATTCAGCTGCAATGCCCCCAAACCCCTAGCATCCAGAACGAACTGCTGCAAAACCCACAGTTCCCGTGCGATAAGCACTAGAGGCTTCTCGTCTTGCTCCCAGCATAGGCATCAATAGATGTCTTAGGTTGCATGCATGCTGAAACAATTTTGATGGGGCGAGGTAGTACATGGCAAGATAAAGGAAACCTAGTTTTGGAGATAAAATGTGGAGGATCATATCATAATTTAGGAGATCATTTTAGTCATTGGTTAAGCTAATCTAGGAAACCCTGCTCTTATCCAATATCCAATGTAACGAAGTCCAAGGACAAGGCACAATGTGCACTGGCTTATGTGCAGTGGATGTTATGTATGAAAGTAATCTACTTCCTGGATACCCAGGTGGTTACCGACGTTTCTTAGGCTTGACAAAGCATTGCCTCATTTTTTATTCTGATTAGTTTAGGATACATCTGAACAAATGGGATGGTAATTCATGATAATTAGGTAAAAGAACCTTTCTCTCGGTAGATTTTGTAGTCTCAAGATTTAAACCAGCAAATGTTTCTGACTTTTGAAAAGCGAGACTGTTACCAAAAGCTTTGATACACCAATGTGTGAAATTCACAATCATGCATCAAATTAAAAAAGTAGAGCAAAATTTTTACGAGAAAATCCAAAAGAGAAAAACCATGAGACATATTCCAGAAAGAGACTACAATCAGGTTAACAATTCCCTCACCCCAGAACCCTAATTACCTCTAGACATAAATTACGGTAGACTATCCACCAAAAGTCTCCAAGCCGTTCATCCCCTTGTCTACAAACTAACTTCCTCACAAATCCGTTTCTCTAATGATTGCTTGCCCTTTTCTACTTTGATAATTTATTGGGGATTCAACCAGGAGTTTTGAACTCTTCCTTGATGAACACTCAATAACATATGGTGTAGTCCAAAAAAACACTAGATTGAGAAAAATTTGGAAATTTTCCTCACAAGGATTTTCTATCACTAAATGATTAGAGATTCAATTCATACCTAGATTGATTCCAACCCCATATTTATAGCCAAAATAGGAGTCCTGCACATTTTAGTAAGTAGAATCCTTTGTAATATTGTGTTTTTAAGGGAGTTACCAAAATTACATGTCCGTCATGTTCAATCGATCAAAGCCTACTGGACACTCCTCGATCGATCGACACTTCGATCAATGCATTATGGATTTGAAAATATATTTTTTCTGCAAAATCTAAATCGATCAACTATTTGGTCAATGGCTACAGGAAGCATCTCTATCAATGCACACTGTTATACAGTTTAAAAACCAGTTTTAAAATATATATAGAATTGACACTGCACTTGAGTCCAGATAAAATAAAATAAAATAAATGTTAGAAAAAGAACCAACAGGGTAAATAAAGACACTATGGAAAATATACAACCAACAGTTTTGAAATATATATAAAATTGACACTGCACTTGAGTCCAGATAAGATAAAATAAAATAAAATAAAATAAATCTTAGAAAAAGAACCAACAGGGTAAATAAAGACACTACGGAAAATATACAACCATGTAGTAAATTGTTTTTCAATATAAATCCTGCAAACCAATTTATTTTTTCAAGTTTATGTTAATCCATCCAATAGCGGATTGTCAGATAGAGCATGGGTGTTCTGTGAAAATCATTGGTAACACAACACACATATCCCCCAATCCTTATTTTGCTCAGGATCTCAATGATTTAACACTATGTGGATTGTTGCCTATTCATGGATTTGCCCATTCATTTTGTGCACGCACACTTGTGCAACAGACTGGATAACACAAACACCAGCACAAGGATTTAGTATTTCAACGACAGTAATATATATAATTTATGTGCATACCTTTGTCTGACTTTAAGTATTCCTGTCCCTATTTGCATTGGTATGCCCATAATGATGCATTCACTTACTCCTTCAATCTTGTCATCCCTCCCATTTACAGAAGCATTAAAAAGATGATCTGCTGTCTTCTCAAATGAAGCCAGCATAAGTACACTATCTTTCATTTTCTGAATGCCGAATCTTGTGATTCCTAGAACTTCACCCTGATATGGTAACATTCAAAATGTAAATCAAGACCTATACCAAGAATGCATATCTCAATCCCACAATCATAGTTCAAGGATAATGTTTAAGCTTCAGGCATAACACGACATGATTTTAACAAAAAAAAAAAAATCACCTTAAATGTCATCAGATCTGCTAAAAGCATCATATGTCGCAAGTCTATGGTCATTCCATGACTTTTCATGGTGTACTGTATTTCGTCAATTATACACCTCCTTGCAGCTTCAATTCCAAGTGTCTGCTGTACTTCCATAATATGATTACTGGATGTTTTACGTCCATCAACTCCTTCAGTGCCCATGACTGCTCGAAGACCCGTTCTGACAAAAGCATAAAATATTATATTATTTATGAAAAAATTCAAAAAAGTATCACAATTTTTACCATATGTAATATTTTTTTAAATTTTTTTTTATGATAACACTGTCATAATTGCAGATGGTTTGAAACTACCATAGAACTGTGTGATTTTATAAATAAATTTCTTGTCTGAAACAAATACATAGAAAAGAGGGACAAATGTAAACTTTTATTAATTTAAAATGATGCACAAAAACTGGGATGATCTTGCACATTTCCTTTATTTATTATTATTTTTTATTTCTTTTCTTTTTGGTTGGTTGGTTTGTATGAGGAGTTGTTTTGGAGGTGGAGCAGTGCTGAAGGTAATGGCAGACAACTAACACACCCTTCCAGAAGTTCCTATTAAATCACCACTAGCCAAAAAAAAAGAAAAAACTTGAAATAGAGCAAGTAAATGGCAGATAACTTTTGCCTGTGTGTGGTGCAGCATAGGCTGGGGGGGCCTCATTTTGGTATGCTTGAAGACAAGCATTACACTAAATTAGCTACTTCAAATCACTTTTTTTTCTCATGGAAACATAGAAAGATGACCTAAATTGCAGGTAAAGATGGGAAAACCTGTAATACACCCCCCCCCCGGGGGCGTATTTTTAAAGAATTTATAAATGGGATTATCAATATTTATATATATATATATATATATATATTTTTATAAGTAAGATTTTATTGAAAACACTCAAAAAGGGGAGCGGAACCCAAGGGAAACAATAAAGCCAAAAGCGCCTCAAATTTTTATGTATTTAAAATTGGGTTATTTATTTTATGGGGTTTTAATGCGTTGGGTCGTGTTTGGTTTTATGCTGCCGGGTCATGGTGTTCCATGGGTTAGTATTGATTTCGAGTTGGGCCTATTGGTGGGCTCAGTTGGCTAGTATTAAGATTACAATTAGGTTAGTTATAGGGGGATTACAGATTATACGTATAGAAATATAGAGGGGGGAGAAGAGGAGCGACATAAAACCCTAGCTTTGTATGTTCTGGTTCATGGAGGAGAAATCAAGAGAGGACTGTAACCCTAGGCCAAAGGCTTGAGAAGACGAGTTGCTGCCCTATAATCACAAGGCAAGTACCTTTCTTCTCTTCCCCTTTGGACCTATAAACATTTCACTTTTGAAACGATACACACACACACACACACACACACGATTATGCACTGTTGAAACTAGAATTTGATTCTGGAAATTATAGATTAAACTTGAAAACCCTGTTAATCTGAACGGCATGAAACAATATTAATTCAGTTAGTGAAATTTAGGTTACCAGGTTTCTGGTTCTGTTAATCTGGTTTGGAAACTGTTTTATGTGTCGATTTGTTGTTTCGCATGCTTTAATTCGTTTTATATGTATTAGTATTACAATTTCACATGATTGTATGTAGTAATATTCTACTTTTTTTTGGAGTTTCTGGAATTGATAAATAATGGGTGGAAATCGTGTTTTATATAGTAGCCACTGAATTTCGGAATTGTTTTCGGGATACTAAAACTCAATATAATTCCCGGAACGTTGCGCTGCCCCCTTGGAACCCAAGCTCGACGTTAGAGTAGTTCGCGTAAGGCATAGTTCTATACCGAAAGCAATAACGGGGAAGGGTCAGTTAATTCCATGTTATATGTGCTAAATGATAGTTATCATATTGTGATTGTGGAACGTGTTATGGAACCACTGTGGGCTGACTATTAACGCAGCCTCACAAGTACCAATTGGCATGGTTGATTTGGTAAGGCATGATTGAGTTGCTGGGTACGTGGTTTGGTTGCAGGCATGGTTGAGTTGCCTATTATCTTTTGCATATCATTGCTGATCGCATGTTTATGGTTATTGGGTCAGGGGTTATATTTGTTATTGTGTTGGTTTTGTATGAGATGATGGGTTTATCGGTACTCTGTTGGGCTGTAATAGAGAGGTCTTGCTCGTGGGATTGACTCACATTTTGTTGACTTTACAGGTCCCAGACAGTTCCAGCGACAGGGTTGAGGACTAAGCACTCCATAGCTTGTCGTGGTCATCTACTCTTTCTGGTTTATTTCAGCGTAGGTTTTATTGTTCTTTTTAAACTTCTATGGATTTTGGATAGTACTTACGGATTTGGATTTAGGGGTCCTTGGTTTACGGGACTCCCGAGTTGTAATTAATGAGATTTATGGATTTAAGGACTTATATATTTATAGTTTTCTTTCTTCCATTATATCTTTATTTATTGCATGTTGTATTCTGTGCTTGTTTATTATCAGGTGTTGCATGTCTCCTAATTTTTTTGTACAAGTCTGGCCAACATATATATGAAAATTAAGGGGTGTCACCAAACCAATCACCTAACTTGTCTGGAATTAAACTAACGTACAAGAATGACATGTTAATTAATTCCAAAGAATCCATACATCAATGAACATTTAGATGGAGTGCAGAAAGTACAACTTATTCAAGTTCTTTAATAAACTAACCCTTCTACAAGCAAGTTGTACTTTTCCTTTTCCTTGTCTTTCTTATCTTTATATTTGTTAATTACTGCACGTTCAACTGTATTTATGCCCTGTCATCCAAAAATAACCAAGTGTAAGTTGCAAAGAAACTCCAGCAGGTCAAAGCGAATAAACATTAATGCAGCATTGCCTTATTTTAAATAAAAATAATGGAAATTAAGGAAAATTAAAAGTTCCATCATTCTCTCACCTTCACAACTACTGTTGGAAGCTTATTTTTGAGCGAGTGGAGTTCAAAATGAAGCCTATGTTTATCAGTCTGAGGAATAACTTCCAGCTTTCTCACATCCAAAACTTTAACATGCTGCAATTAAACATACAATTGAGTTGTTATTACACAGGAATATTAGACAGCTTTCAAGCCACTATGGAGATATGTCATACTCACCTGTTCCTTCAGTTTGATTTTTGGGGTTCGCAAAATCGATTCTTTTACAGTATGTGCGTCTATACAGAGTTGTGAAGATTGAATTCCTTCCATGTCAAGTGTGACAACTATAGATGCTAACCTCGCTGTCAGTACAATTTTTATACTCTTCGCAACCTAGATAGGAAGGAGAAGGTCAACTTTTAGGCCAATGGAATACTACCCAGCAAGAGGTACTTGAAGAGGTTACGAAATCCTATCCTTTTCACAAACAACAAACTGAAACAGAAACGTGAGTATTTATTGAAAAATTCTTAAGCCTGCGAGAAACGGGTCCAATGAATAAGATAAATCTAGATAAACCCGAGGCTTGAGAAAATTAGCCATTATGTAATAACACCCAGAAATAACCGAACCCAAAAAGCACTAACTCATGAGCATCAGAATGTTCCAGTACCACCAATGAGAGAAATATACTGTAAAATTGGAACAATTCAATTTGAAAAAGAAGAAGATTTGAAATGTGCAAGAAAATAAATGAAACCTCAAAATCACTACATGAAGAAAGCAGTAGAAACTATCATGGCCAATAAAAAAATGAAAGGAGAACACCACCTCCATAATGGATCCAGAAATTTATTTTAGGGAGAGTTAGTGCTAGTAGTAAAGGTGAGAGCAGCAGTGCAATGGAATTAACAATTTAGGGCAGTAAGCAACAGCTCCTTTTGAATCTTAATTTCCATATTTTGGTGCATTTAACCTTTCATTTGTGATTTTGAGTAACAACTGAGCTAGGAAGTTGCACACATGACACGAACGTGTACATGACAGGAAGAAGTCTGATACAATATTTAAAAAGAGTAATATGCATGTACCAAGAGCAATTTCCAATTTCATGAATTCACAGAAAGAGCAATTAAAAAAAAAATGTACCTGGCCTAAGATTGTTTTTTCTATACGACCTTTCACCATTGTTGCAGTTTTCGGTTTATCATCACATTCAAGTGTTGCAGTAATGATGGGAGTGCTGATTTTTTTGGCTCCATTTATAATTTCTTTGATACGAGGAACTCCAAGTGTAACATCTAGCACAAGAGTTAAAGGTCCAAATATATATATATATTTTCCTTGGCAAGAAACTCACACACCCATTTATTATTATGGGGACTTCAACCCTCGCTTTCCGCTTTGAAAGGTTGAGGAGATACCAATAGGCTACAGACCATGGTGGTAAGGTCCACACATTTAACAATGTACAATTTAAAAGAATAAGCTGGAGAAAAAATAATAATAATCAACGTGCCAATTGTAATTCAAAAAACAAGTATGAGTGATGAAAAAGGATACTCATGCTAGCAACTCCAGCAAAGTGGAAAGTTTTTAGAGTCATCTGTGTCCCTGGCTCTCCAATACTCTGAGCTCCAATTGCACCTATTGCAGTTCCAGCTTCAATTCTCTTCAAATGATAACGAGAGATGCAGGTTTCCAGAAATACCTACATTTCATTGGTGGGGGGTGGGGAATACTATTATGAAAACCATATAACTGGAAATTATCATGAAAACATGGAGACACGTTCTAAAGATAATAAATATTTCAAATCAACCATGCTGAGTGCATAGATCCAACTTTGCAAAAACTTTATTAGCACAAAGTGTATAACAGCATGTCATTACCTGTAATGATGATATTGAAAATTCTTCAAATCACAAATGATTGCTACTTGCTCCTGACTCCTATCCCTTACCTCCCTCCATTTATACAAGGTCATGTTGACCATTATCTTCCTCTCATATCTACACTTTCCTATGAAAGTCCTACATCTTCTTGATCACTCTCCTTTGATATTTGAATGAACCCACACCCCCCCAAAAAAATAAAAAATCACCACCACGAGGAAAAAAAGAAGGTAAAGGAAAATTTTAAATACCTTTAGCTGTTGGGAAGTAACACCAGATATAGCTTCAGCAATATTTTCAAGAAATTTGGTTTTTCCATTCATAGATTGGTCTTCATCCATTTTCAGTGCTCTCCTCGTGTTTTCAAACCTTTGAACACATTTTTCAAAGAAATTTTCTAGTGAATCCTTGAAGGCCATTGAACAACCCCCATCAGAAGTCATATCGTGTTCTGAGAGCCTTTCACGAACCGCATTGAGAATTTCAGAAGGAAACATGCTTGCATGTTGTCCAGAAGGGCATGTAGCCTATAAAGGTAATGATCAATATATTGTCATTTTCAACCTCCACGTAAACTTATTTGAAACATTCCTATGAATAAGAAAAAAGATCTTTGATATACTAATGAAGAGAGAAGCTCAGACCTTGACTTTTGAAAATAATCTGTTAAAATTCAGAGGAACTCCATCTTTCCCTTCCATTTGAGATGGATCCATGCCATCGTCACCATATATAAACTGCACTATGCATCCACTAGCATTTCGTACTGTGTTATCATAATGAACGGATAGGTCCTCTAAAGCTTTGATTAGTCTCCGAGACATGTATCCTGTGTCAGCTGTTTTAACCTAAAGTAACCAGAAAAATCCAACAACCGTATCTTTAAGTTCCAAAGTTCAAGCAAAGTTGCATCGATCAACGAATGGGAGTAATTCTTATCACATAGTATCAAATTATAGAAATACAGGAGCTGCTGCATAAATATTGCCTTG
Organism: Cornus kousa; assembly: GCA_025631255.1. Lineage (NCBI taxonomy): Eukaryota > Viridiplantae > Streptophyta > Magnoliopsida > Cornales > Cornaceae > Cornus > Cornus kousa. Next base: position 156,554 of record JAOTQH010000005.1, on the reverse strand, counting down.
TACAGTTATTAGCCACAACTCAAAAGAGATGACTAATTTAATAAAGTTGATTTTTATGTTAGTCACTCTAAGATAATTTATTTCAATGCTGTAAAAAGATGTTAGATAAAAAGAACAGCAAGAAAATTAAATTAAAAGGAAGTACAATTTATCTTTTTACTAGATAAAGAAAGATATCTAAAAGGTCGGATAAAATTAGGATAAACCTTGATCCTTACACACACATATACAAGAGCATCAGATATATCCTAAGTTTCACCAAAGATATTATGCCCACCATAAAATTCCTTAATAGCTATTCATTTTTCTTTTTCTCTGCGTTATTTATTTATTTGTGTCTTTTTTGTTTTTGTTTTTTTTTTTTTTTTTTTGGTTGGGGGTGAGGTTTGGAGTATTTTTACTTTGGAGATAGGCAGATATAAATACATGGAAATAAGTGGATTTTAGTTAGACTTTGTGCACTGACACTCGAGTCTAAATGACATTAATTCTTTTACAGATTCTCAACTTACAGAGACTTGCTATGATCCTTTCAAACGTAGTCTTTAGCTCCACACAGGAGTAGCAGAAGAACTGTTGATGATGACTGTGAACCAGCACACATATTTAACACATAATTATGAGCGCCTCCACAATGCTTTTGGAGAGACTTGAACACCCTACCTTTCACTTTGAAAGAAGAGGAGACACCACTAGGCCACAGGCCTTGGTAGTATTGACATTACTATATCGACCAAGTATATTTTATGGTTTTACCAAGGGTACATACTTAAGAGAGAAGCAGCCGAACCTGACAATGCTATAAATGCCCTTGAATAAATTCTAATGACTAGCCCTTCAGAGATTTTCAAATATCGTTTTGATACATACACAATGAGGATTATAATATTGTCTCTTACTTCATGAACATAGTATGATCTGCATTGCTCTGTCTTTCCCCAAACTTGATCATAGGCTTGGGGAATTGATCAAACCACACCCATGTAGATGCTTCAATCCATAGAGCACCCTCTTCAATTTATAAAATTCTAAGAAGAGAAGCCTAGGGGACCACCCATATATACTCTCTCTTCGAGATCTCCATGAAAAAAATGCTTCAATCCAATTACTAAAGAATCCACCCAGAATTTAAAGAGCTCGTTCATCTTAGCCACAAGAGCAAATGTCTCATAACATCATATGCCATATGTTTTGAGGAAATCCCATGAAAACCAACCGTTCCCTATATATCAATTGTTCCATTTGCCTTCTGTTAACAGTGGATATACACTTGCACTTCAATGACTCCTTTCCATCTCGAAGAGTGTTAGCAGATATGATAGCCACGATTTATGAAATAACTTACCGTATTAGCAGAGATTTGATTATGCTATAAAATATGATCTAGAATATGCCATAGAATAGGCTGTGATTTAATTTAGATTTGATTTAATTTCCCTTCTTGTAATATGAGCATGTGCTCTTTTTATCTATAAATACTAGAGCTGTGAATGAGTGATTATCTCATTCAAGCCTTTACACAATTCTCTCATTTTTCTTCTTTTTATATTTCTACTAAGAGGAATAAGTTCCTAGGTTCCAATTCTCCCTAATGCTCTCATTTGTTTTAACATTGTTCTTTCTATTCAGGATCTACAAGGGCCTCCTTAAAACCCAAAGGAAGTGACACAGGAGAAAGAGAGGAATCAAAAATGCGATGGGATGAAGATGAGGAGTCATAAGAAGCAAATTTAGAAACAGAAGGTTGAGTACAAGGCTGCATACTCTTTCTGATAGTAATTGGGATACCACTACTATCAACTGTAGGTATAACAGGAGACTCGTCACCAGATGAAGAGGAAGGCAACATTGAGATAGGAGTCGAAGCATGGTATTGCAATTAACATGGGTCACATTAGCGATATTCTCCTATCTGACATCTAGGACAACAAACATATCATTCTGCATCCTCCTTATCCAATCTCATACAAAAAATTTGCTCCTCAATCCCCTACTCTTTCCCCCTTCTGGTTGGAGACCTTTCTTGCAGGGCTTCATTTTTATTCTATTTCTAGTGAGGAGAGCTCTATTTTGGAGGAGCCATTTTCTGAAGAGGAAGTTTTGTCCGCTTTGAAGAGCTGTAATGGGGATAAAGCCCCAGGTCCTGATGGTTTTACAATGATATTCCTTTTAGAGTGCTGGGAGGTGGTTTGAGAGGAGTTGATGGGTTCTTTCCACGCCTTTCATACTCGGGGCTCTTTTGAGAAGAGTTTGAATGCCACTTTTATTGCTCTCATTCCGAAAAAGGGAGGGGGCGCTGGATGTTAGGGATTTTCGCCCTATTAGCTTGGTGGGTTGCTTTTACAAGTTGATTGCAAAAGTCTTGGCATCTAGGTTGAGGAAG
>JAOTQH010000005.1:121448-142407 GCA_025631255.1 Cornus kousa | reverse complement strand
GATTTAATCTTTATACATTAAACTAGTCTACTGACATAATAGGTACCTTGATTGAGGTATTTTCATTCAAAGATTCAATCTTTAAGGAGTAAGACACTCTTTGAGACGTTGAAGGGAACACGAATAAGTGTTACTCAAAACTCTCATTTTCTTTCAAAGATTTAATCTTTTTACATTAACAAGGTTTAGTGACATGATAGATGCCTCTATTGAGTTATTTTCATTCAAATATTTAGTCTTTACTCATTAAAACACTCTTCGCGACTTCATAGTTAACTCGAATAAGTTTAACTCAAAACTCTAATTTTCGTTCAAAGATTCAATCTTTATACATTAGAAAGGTTTAGTGACATGATAGGTACCTTTATTGAGTTATTTTCGCTGAAAGATTCAATCTTTACTCATTAAAACTCTCTACGCGACTTCATAGGTAACTCGAATAAGTTTAACTCAAAATTTTCATTTTCTTTCAAAGATTCAATCTTTATACATTAAAAAGATCTTGTGACATAATATGCACCATAATTGAGGTAATTTCATTCAAAGATTTAATCTTTACTCATTAAAACACTCTCTTGACGTCAAAGGGATCCCAAATAAGTTTAACTCAAAACTCTCATTTTCTTTCGAATATTTAATCTTTATACTTTAAAATGGTCTGGTGACATAAAAGGTACCTTGATTGAGGAAATTTTATTCAAAAATTTAATCTTTACTCATTAAATTACTCTTCGTGACGTCAAAGGGATCTTGAATAAGTTTAACTCAAAACTCTCATTTTCTTTCAAAGATTTAATCTTTATACATTAAATTGGTCTAGTGACATAATAGGTACCTTGATTGAGGTATTTTTATTCAAAAATTCAATCTTTACACATTAAAACACTCTTCAGAACGTCAAATAGAACTAGAATAAGGTACCTTTATTGAGGTATTTTCGTTTAAAGATTCAATCTTTACTCATTAAAATGCTTTATGTGACTGCATAGGCAACTCTAATAAGTTAAACTAAAAACTCTTACCTTCTTTTAAAGATTCAATCTTTATACATTGAAAAGGTCAAGTAACATAATAGGTATCTTGATTGAGGTAATTTCATTCAAAGATAAACTCTGTTATCTTTGCTGATTGGTCTCCTTACTTTATTTTGATTAACAACTTTTTTGAAATCTATTCAAATTCCTGTGTCACTTTGCATCTCTGATCAACTGTTGTTATGGATAAAAGTGACATCATTCCTGTTCACCTTAATGGAGGTGTCAACTATGTAGGGTAGTTTTTCTATCTCAAGCACTTTGTCCGAGGACAAGGATTGGCTGAATTTATAAATGGAACAACGACTGAACCCACTGATGACAAACCTAGAGTCACAGGGATCCAAAACAATTCAAATGTGGTTACTTGGATTTTGAATTCTGTTGATCCTTCAATCACCTTATCCCTTCAATCCTTTAGTAACGCTCAGAGTTGTGGAAACATCTAAAAAAAAGTCTATCACCATACTAACAAATCAAGAAAGTACTATATTGACATGGAATTGGCTAAATACAGTGAAGGCGATAAGACTATACAAGAATACTATAACGGCTTCCTTGCACTCTGGAATGAGAAGGATTCTATGATCCTGGATGGTGTTAATGATGCTGCACATTCACAAGTTTTAAATTGTAAGAGATTTAATCTTTGCTTATTAAAACACTCTTCAATATTAGGTCTTTAAAACACTCTTTAATATTAGGTCATTAATCTTTTTTACATTAAAAAGGTCAGGTGACATAATAGGTACCTTGATTGAAGTATTTTCATTCAAAGATTCAGTCTTTACTCATTAAAACACTCTTCGGGACGTCAAATGAAACTCGAAGAAGTTTGTTAAACAAATCTGGACAGAGATTTGAACAAATATCTAAACCAGAGTACAACAAAGAATGAAGAGTTGAACCATATCAAACAGAAAACAGAACATATTTCTAAACCAAAGTGTAATCAAAGAATGAAAGTACAATTCTTTGACTAACCTTGCTCTGATACCATTTAAAGAAGATAAAATAGAGCCATAATAGATTTTTTGGATGTGGAAGTGATACGTTCCCTTTGGTTCTCATTATAATTTATAATATAAGATTTGCCAAACAAAGTGGCTACAATCAAGGAGTAGTAATTACAACAACTATCTAAAAGGTAAGTCAACTAATCTAATCCCATAATTACAGCAACTTTATTTAGGGTAAGTCAATGCTAGCTAATATAATCCCTAATTGTAAGGCATAATTATTGTCACTATTTACACCCCTCAAGTTGGAGCATAAATGCCCAACTTGCCACTGAGATGACGAGTAGCAGCAAGTGTGAATGATGAAGAGAGAAGACGAAAAACAATGCTACCAAACACACCGCTAGCCCAAACAAGTCAGCAAAAATTGCTGGACACACGGCAAAGGCGAAGAATGATGCTACCGAACACAGCGGCAGCCCAAACAAGTCAATAAAAACTGCTAGAGACATCGCAAAGGCAAAGACAATACTACCGAACACACCGGCAACCCAAGCAAGTCACAAATAGCACCGAGAAACCCTCAGCAATATTTCAGATGCCAAGAGAATACCCCAAAATAGGGGTCTAAACCTAGGAAGATAAATTAGGCTCTGATACAATGTTGTAAAGCATAAAACAGAAGTGAAAAAATAAATAAAACGAGTAGAACGCACAGATAATACATGGTTCAGCCACTAGGGCCTACATCTACAACATAAAGAGCCCAAAGGGCTACATCACTTTTATAATACTCTCTCAACTCACACACAATACAACGGTGGAGGCTCCTCTATATAGGAGAAGAAATGTTGAGAATGGAAAGAGAGAAAAAAGGAAGGGATAAAGTTTTTTCTCCACTAATTCCTCTATTAACAGTAAATCTTCAATGATAGGAAACTATATCAATTACTGAAGGATTTTCCTCCGCTATTTCTTCTATTAAATCTTCAATAAAACTACTCAGCAAAAAAGCAAGGAGCTAGCAGTTAGGTTTCTTTCAATCACAAAATTAGTTTCGGCAAATATTGCTGCTACTTAAAATCCATAGATCCATGTAACAGATGGAGTTAATAAAATTTACCCCCATCAACATAAGAGCCTCCGTGCGAGCCTCTTCCGTTTGCGGGACATGCATATTCATCTCATCACCATCAAAATCAGCGTTGTACGGGTTGCACACTGATTCATTGAATCTCAACGTACGCCAAGGCATTATTCTTGCCTGCAAGCAAAAAAGGCGATAAGTTAATAAAACAACTATAAAGTGACATCCTAAACTAGATTTGCTCTTTAATTGTAGTCACCCTATGGCACATGATTGACATCCGATGCAAGCTTGGTTGCCTGTTAAAAAGAACAATGTCCCCATCTTCCAAATGACGCTCCACTATATCGCCAAATTTTAATTCATCAGCAACGCGTTTCAGGGGACAGAACATCAAAGAGCTGCAGCACAAAACACGCAATCATGGTACACTAACAGAAAGTATATGTCAATCAGAATAAAAATGAGAAGAACGACAATCCTTACATCAAGGTACCATCAGATTTTCTGATAAACCTCGCACCAGGATATTTATTAGGCCCACTGCGAACACACTGCCTCAACTTCTCAATATTATGATGTGAAACACGCTCAGGATAAGTTAAGATCTTAGCCATTAAGATAGGTATTGCAACCTGGACCGAATGAACATGTTAAAACAAACATATAAACAGCCCAAAAGTTACCCAGACTTCAGTACAATTCCTGACCTCGGTAATTTTCAGATTAGGATCAGGGGATATAACAGTCCTGCCAGTATATTCAACACGCTTCCCAGACAAGTTTCCACGGAAACGTCCCTGCTTCCCTTTGAGTCGCTGAACAAAACCACTCAATGGCTTTGCTATTTGCATATATTGTGGTACACCACGTACATCACTGTTTATATACTGTGCAACCTCCATTTGCAGATCAGCCCAACCAAGCTGAGCCAACATGTCACAAGATTAGGTAATTGTTTCTAATATTTTCTTCAGAATAAGGCACTAATGAGGAAGCTAATGGAATATAGAACTCAGTTTTTGTACACATGTATTTTTGTTTGTATTATATGATTACTACGATACAAGCATTTATCTATGTATCTATGCATGCATGACGTATCTATACATGCATCTTGGCACTTGCGCAGTAACTTTAGAGACCGGCCAACACACCTTGGACATTACCCAAAAGTGATCAACAAATCTTAGAAGTTTGAATACAAATTCCTTTTAGTATTAGTTAATTAAAGAAAACAAACAAAGGTCTTGTGTGTGGTCTATTGCTTGAGCATTTGTACCACTAATGTGAGTTCGAGCCTCAAAGCAGCAAAAACAACAAAGATTTATCTCAAGTCCCCATCCTCAATACCCAACTGTAGTAGGACCAAAACTGGTTAATACCCCATACTAACGTTTCATATAAAAATAAAATAAAATAAAGGTTTTAAGAAAATAATAATGAATACTTTATCAACGATTCAACAAAGTAGGGGTTGGAGAAGGAGAGGAATCATCATATTCATGTGCCTGCAAATTCATAAGATGTATTGCTACACATGTATGCCTTATATATATGTATATATATATATATATAAGTGTGTGTGTGTGTATTGTTTGATATGCAAGCTTCATACAAGAAAATGTATGTGCCAGCGCAACACCAAAAAGCACATAAGCATATTATTCATGTGGACACTCACAAAACTCCATGCCTCCTCCCCCTAAAAAAAGATAAAATAAAAGAGAAAGAAAAGAAAAAATAATAATAATAAAGCATAGTACTACACACAATAAAATATAGTCTTCTAATCAACACATAAGAAACAAGAAAAATAGGTTGACATTTATATAATATTGCTAAAGGAGTTCCATGAAGACAAACATGGTGCTAAAATATGATAACCAACCCATTACACCCATACCTCATGTATTACAAATATATGTTTATAGTACATATAAAAAATGAAAGAAAGTGAATTTACATTCATGCCTACAAAAGCTATGTAGAGTATAGATTATCATTTTGCATGCACAAGTATATTCTATTTATCGGTGAGACTCGTAGCCATGATTTGTGATATTTCTCCTAAAATTCCATGTCAATGCAACATTGTATGCAAGACATAGACATAATACATTAAAAAAAATAATAATAAATTTGAGCAAGGCATGTTAGAAAATGCTACCAAAAAGAAAATCAATGTCAATGAAAATATCACAAGATGTTATTGCAATATCTAAAAGCATCTAAAGAGATGAAAAAACTTGATAATCTCAAAGAGGACAACAACTACAAAGCATTTCATACCAGACTTTTGGCAGTGGAGCTTGATTCCGATAACTGCATATGAAGAATAGCATTTGCTTGGATAATTCGTTTTAACCTCTCCGTAATGTCGTTCTCATTACTGTAACAGGGAACAAAAAGATACTTGAGCATCATTGTAGTACTGCCATATATGGTGCAACTAAGCCCAAAGTAAGGAACCCCTAGTGTTGGTTATGTTCAACTCACAGTCCTGGCCCCCTCGGTCAGGTAGCTTAGAAACAACATCAATTCGGTTAAATTCGCAGTTGGTTTACCCAAACCAACCAAGAACCAACCTTGTCATTCAGCTTTAAAACAATAATAAATACCCTATCTTACTGTGTACCAAGTTGCACATAATTCTTATGACATGTTGTGCTTTGTGAGATGTGGTATAATCTAGTGAGGCAAAACAAGACAAGAAAACAATGGAAGAGCCTGAGAATGTGTTTTATGAGATTGTGGGTTGTTTATCCCACGCATCCAATGGGCAAGACCATATTCTATCTACTCTTATGTAGAACAATTCTGTTCGATGTTCTTGTGGCCTAGGGCAAACAGGGTTGGCTCTCTCTGATTACTGGATGCTTAGCCCACATCGTGAAGCAACAGTTACGAAAGTTCAGATTTCATATCTATAGTATCTGAACTGGCATAACGAGTGTTGAAGGATTTAAATATTAAAGTTACATCCTCTCTAATAGCTTAGGCTTTTAGAGTAGATGGTTGTTAACCTGGTATCACAGCCAAAGGTCTTGAGTTCAAACCTCACCATCACCCTAATAATTAAAATTTGAAACACGTGTAGGACCAAAAGAAGGCCACACGTGAGGGGGCATGTTGAAGGATTTAAATATTAAAGTTGCACCCTCTCTAATAGCTTAAGCTTTTAGAGTAGATGGTAGTTAATAACCAGCTTAAGCTTTTTCATTTGCTTCAGTTTGCCTCAGCAATGTTCTGTTCAGGGTTGGAAAGTGTTGATTGAATCAAGTTGGTTAATTCTAGAGTTGACCATGAAATCGACCAACCTGAACCAAGTTGCATCCCTATTGCCATCAACATAATCAAATTTGATGACGAAGTAACAAAAAGCAAATTCACATCTTGACAAAATAAAAATAAAAGTAAAGAAGATATAAGTAAATTCATGATTGAGATGACCTCTGAGTTCCACCATCCACAAAGACAGAAGGACGGATAGCTATTGGCGGCACTGCAATATTTGTTACAATTAGTTTCTCCGGTCTATCACTGATATATAGCAATTCACAGTCCTGCAGCACAGCAAAATGGAAAATATCATACTAAAAAGAAAAGGCAATGCAGGTGTATATACTAACTACCGTTTGAGATATCCTGACATTTGCATACACTACTCTCAAATTTACAAAAATCACAACAAAAAAAAAACATGTAAGAAAACTTCATAAATCTCATAAATTAATAGTTACAACAGACAATGTAATACCACATCCAGCATCTTCTTAAAAAGTGAAAGAACTGTGTCTGGGTTTAATATAGGAGTCACATTAATGGATGCCTTGGACTCCTTTGTGTGAGAAATAGCAGATCTGCATTCTTCCAAAGTATCGTCAATAATTTTAGCACGATCATGAATGACTCCCAACGTGCCTATATTTTTTTTCACCATACCTGAAACATGTTACAAATATACAAAATCACTACAAAGTTTAGCTTTCTTAAAATAGTGAGCTCTTAACAGGTACACAAAGCAGAAGCCATGATCTGTAACTCCAGAATTTGCAATGATTTAGGCTTTTGAAACAAACCTGAATATGTTTCCGTGTATCATGATCAACAATTGATTTTTTTATTTTTTTTTTTTTTGGGGGGGGGGGGGGGGGGGGGGGGTTTAAAAAAAAGTAATTTTTTATTGACGAGAGTATTGAAAGGCAACTAGAGCGTGTCCCCAACTATAACATATCCTATGCAAGTAACATAGGCCAACAAGAGATACAAAAACAGCTTATTTTTGTTGTGGGTGGTATAAACCTCGTTGACTTCTTTATGTAGGACCGATATCTCATTCAAGAAGCAAGACAACATTAGTAGTGACCAAGTGATTACTAATTTCTTAACATTTAACATAAATTGGATGTTCTAATAGACACGAGATTTTTCATTAAATTTCTTTTCTTTTTAGCAAGCACATCTGTAACATTACTACAATCATTTCCACAAAACACGAGAACCCCTACTTTAACATTTTATTTCACTAACACGCTCCTATTAAATAATATCAAAATCAATTATAAATGGACAACTCATTGAGCATTTACAAATAATAATAATAAGTAATCGAAGAATTGAAGACTACTAATATTTCATGTACATTGCTTAATTTACAATGGCAACATTGAACCTTTTAGGGGTCACTTTTACCTTTCCTGGGGACTGTTGCTTTTGTTTATTAGCAGTTCCAAACTTGTTTATATGCTGCATTTTTATTTTAACTAGAATGTTATCCTTTCAATAATAGAAATCCTCCTGCTTATGCCAAGCACATCCTCGTTATATGAGTAACAATAATATTACAGCTTCTAATTTAACAAATATTTAAATATATATATGGCCAAGTTTGTTTAATAGATAAATTCAATTTGAGGCCAGGCTCAATTCGCAACCCTCGTGAATAGGATCCATCTCACAAACACAACATGTAAGAATGAAAATTTGATTACACAAACTCGTCACCATAACTGATAACAGCGGGTTTCAGTTAACATTCCTGAATGTTGAGAAATTAGCCATGCATTGTTCACCACATATCATCATGATCGACCTCTTCAATTAAAAAGACACCCTGTGAAATGTCAAAATGGTCATGTCTGACTCTGCTTTCAATACTAAATTGGATATGCTTATTAATATGTTTTATTTATTTTGAAAATATTAACATTGTGCTAATAAGTTATAACACAAGCAGAAGACCATACAGGAGTAAAATATATATAGATGTGTGTGTGTGTGAAAATTTGAAATGACAAAGTTCATGCTCGCCATGATATAACAGCAGATGCAGGAGCAAAAAATTATATGCTCAGAAAACATACAATGCGTATAAATAAATTATGAGGACTACTAAAAAATCAACCGTCCTACATTATTTCTTAAGATAAAAAATAAAATTCATATCATGAACATAGAAAGTCAAGAGAGGTATGAAGACAAACCGTTTATATATCCACATCTGGAACACTTCACAAACTTCTTACTACTTGCCATAGCGGTACACCTTTTTACTATCATTTTCATGATCTCACTCTTCTTTAGAGCATCAATTTTGGTATTTCTCATCTTACTCAAAAACTTTATACGCTCTTTCTCCACCAGGAGTATACGAGAGCAGAACTGTATAAAACAATCACCAATAGAAAAAATAATAATAATAAAAACACAGAAGAAGAAGAAGAAAGTAAGAATATCAACATGATAGCCACCAATTATGATAAATATCTTAAAAGAGCATAGCATATATGTGAGGTTTCCACACCTTTATTGAAGATTGATTCTCAATTTAAGATCAGAACATTCATGGAAGTTGCTCAAATAAAATTGGAATCCACTAACACAACGCAGTTGTGTACATGCATCATTACAAAATATCATTGTTAATCATTCACACAATGTCACGGTCATTTGAATCAAAGCATACTTCAGACAAAACATTACACATTCTTTAACTGGCTATACCACCGCATTGTAAATCATACAAATGTCATGTTCTTTGACTTGTTTGAGTCAATCTGTAATGTAACTATTTGTAGTGATGATTTTGTCTTGCATTCAACTAAAAGCTACTTAATATCCATGGAATTTATAGTGATCTATCGGAAAGATCTTACAATTTTATCCACCCAATATCATTATACTTGTATAAACAGAGGTGATGCCTCCACCTACCCTAAGGTCTTAGATAGTTATCCAGTTGCACTGCTACATGATCTCCACTAGTTGTCGTCCCCATTTATACATACATGGGATTGATTTTTGTGGCAAGAACTAGTGAGCTGCCCTGCTCAACGGCAACAAAGCAACTACTGCAGCATTTTAGCTAGTAAAAACAATTATTACACCAACTTGGTATCGGAAAGGGCATTTCTCAGACAGCTCTGTCTTGACATGGACGAGTTGTAAAAAAAAAATTAATGACAGGCTTGCAGACAGATTTAATCAAGCCTAGAGTTTCAGGAAAATATTCATGAAACAAATCAATGTGATGAATGAAACTTTTAAGATAGAATGGAAGTACTAAAAGTACAGACTGCATACATTTAGATAAAACAATTTTCAACAAGTCAATCAATCGATGCAGCAAGAGAGCTAAAGACCAATCAAGCCATGATCAAAGTACCACACAAATGTAAGATCTACCAAGGTAGGAAAAAAGAATAAAAGAAAGCTTCTCAAAAGAACTCGAGTGATTTCGTTGGCATGTTTACATGAAACTAAGGGTAGGTAATATATCAAGGGAAATTGAAAGGTATAAACATTGGCATGCAAGTAAAGACAAAACATAAGGAATTGGATTTTTTTTTTTTTTTTTTTGGGGGGTGGGTGAGGACAAGATCAATATAATTAGTGCATATACACTCCAAATTGGATTAGATGATCTACCAAATGACAATTTTCGAAAGGAGCTTGGTGCAATGGCATCAAGATACCAAAATTCAAAGGAGACTGGATGCCCATGTAGCGAGAGTTTGATGTGAGGGAGGTGCATTTTAGCGTTTGCATAATAGGCAGACACATGCTCTAGGAAAAAAGATAACCACTGGATGACACTTAAAAGTGGAAAGGACATTGATAAATTAATCCTTCCATTACTTGAAGGTATATAGAAATATTATTATGTATTTGTTTTAAAAATGAGGAGGGGAAGTAAGAGATTCGGAAAGAGGAGGGGAGAGCCAAACACTTTGAATAGTTTATCGCTATCCTTCATTCCTTCCTAAGGTAGAAAATTTTGGAAGGGTAAAAGAGAGAGTGATTACCGCCTACATTTCTAAACAAGGGAATTCCAATCTTTGCCCTTATGACTCACAAAATAAAACAACCCTTTCCTTTCCTTACCTTTCTCTCCCTTTTGTACTTCTCTAAACACAAGGAAAGATTGACACCACCTCATTTCCTTTCTTTTCTCTCATAATGAATAGCTATTGTCTCCATTCTTTTCCTTCCTGGTTATCCAACTTTCCGGGCTCCTCTTAGGGTGGCATTCTTTGTGTGTACCACGGTTTGGGGTTAAGATCTTGACATTGGATAACCTGGGAAGAGAGGCATTATTATTGTTAACCAGTGCTGCCTATGCAAAATGGGTGGTGAGTCTACGGATCATCTACTCTTACATTGCCCTGTGGCGTACGATTGTTGGAATCTTATTTACGGATTGTTCGGCATTTCTTGGGTGATGCCCCGATCCACAAGGGGTATGATTGATGTGTGGAGGGGATGTCACGTGGGGGGTCAGGCTCATGAGTGTTGGCGGACCGTTCCACATTGCGTATGGTGGATCATATGGAAAGAGAGGAATAACAGATGTTTTGAGGGAGTAGAGGGTCTAGAGGCGTCTACAGCATTTCTGAAATATATATATATATATATATTCTTTATTTTTATTTTTTTGCTTCTGCTCTTCTCCTATTTAATCCAGATTTTGGTTAAAATAACAGCACTAGTCTTTAAAGTTGCTGCTCTTAGTTTTTGGCTGTTGGTCTTCTCCTATTTACTGGACAATTTTTTTCCATTGTTTGAATTGTAATCTTGGGATGCGTTCCCCTTTTGAACGCTTTCTAATACATTTTTACTTATCAAAAAAAAAAAAAAAATTTGTAATCTTGCAATGCTGTAGAAGATTTTAATGTTTTCAATGTACTAGTGACAACCATGTTGAATTGAGTTACTTAAAATTTTCTGAATCACTTTGTTTCATTGTTTATGAATTTGACAACTTCTAACCGTGTATTACATATTATGAAGTGTGGTTTTGTAGGCTCTGTAGCAATCAGAACACTCAACCATTTACATTCAAAAATTACATGAATCTCATACCAAAAATATGAACAAAAAGCTTTTAAAAGCATCATTAACACTCAAAAATTATTATTATTTTTTTTTTTTTTTGATAAGTACTAAATAAGATGAAGAAAACATTCAAAAATTATAAATTACATGCCAAAATACATTGTAATTTAGCACAAATCTTCCTCCAACTACACATGGGCACAAACAGTTAGAAAAAAAAAAAAAAAAAACACCAATCCTGGTACTCGATTGCAAGTAGGTTCCACCTCCCATATTCCATTCTCTATTCTCTTGGCATGTTGGCCACTTCAATTCTTTTAATAGTGTAAATTAAGTTCTAAATCTTTTGCCTACGCAGCGAAAAACAAGCTCCTCAAAAGTCTTTGCCAACTAGTAAAAAGCAAGTTTCATGAAAAATAGTAGAAGCAAATTCCAAATCTTTGAAAAAGGGTAATAGTTGGCAATCAAACAAGAATTGGATTACTGACAATAACATGTGATTGGTTGGATATAATCTGGGTTCTAGAATTGAAATTTGAGAGCTTTTCTCTCCCTCCCTGCACTGCATCATCGCTCCACCAAACTTGATAATGGATATTGTGCAGCGGCAATCAGGGTTCTAGAATTAATGGAGATTGTACGTACGTCTGATGCAAAGGCTATCACCACCATACAATCTCCATTATCGAGTCATCATTGATGTTGCCCTTTCGCTAGGACCCAAAACAGATTTGTGTTTGGTATTGATTTAGGTTTAGCTTTTTAGAACAGTTAGAAGAGAAGTTTTGAAGTCACCATTTGAAGATGACGGTAACGTCAAGTGGGTAGAACAACAACAGCGTTTGGGCCTTATTTTAAGATGATGATGTGGCAGATTTCAGAACCGTCGATGCTATACTCGTAGATGCCCAGAGAGAGCTTTTAACTGAGAGGAGCCGAATCCGAATATCTCAAGTTGTTGCAAGTCGACAGCAACATATACAAGGAAAAAAAATGGAAAAAAGATTGGAAGCAGGTTACCTTGCAAATGCACTTTAAAATGTCCACAATAGGACTTAGATATCCAACGTTGTAAACCGGCAAAGCAAGGGTCAAGTATCCATAGTGTCCAGGACAATCTCTAAATTCTCCGTGGCACGTTGCACACAAACCACGCCTGTTCGCAGGACCCTGAAACCAAAAACAATAAATGCTTCATAAACATTTCTACCCAGTAACAAATATAAGCAAAACTAAACTATAGTCAAGACACTACAAAAAATAATCATATAAAGCTTGATATGTTTCAAAATATTAGTTTCATGGGAGTTAAGTGAATGGAGGAATAAAGCTGAATAAAAGGAAAGAAGCCATCACATTTATACACAAACTTAAACTCATTTCTTGAAGATAAGCTAATTCCCACTACAACCACTTTTATTCAAGCATGCTTATCTTAAAATGATTATGCTGTGAGAGACTATGAATGTTAAAAAAGAGATGGAAAACAAATGGTTTTAGTTCAAAAGCATCCAAATATAAAAAGCTTCCAATTATCTTAAAATGATTATTCTTAGACACTCGTGGACATATGTCTGAAATATGTTCAAAATGCACATAATCGAACAAGAAGTTTTAAATTACAGACACGTGGCCAACACTCCTCAAGCACTAATTAAAATATGGCTGATAAACTTGGACGTTGGGTGACTTTCTTTCAGATGGAAAAGAAGTAAAATTGTAATTTTTAATGAAAAATCAAATTAAAAGCTAACACAAAATTATTTAAAAGTTTGATTGTACTAAAAAAATATTTAGGAAGCATAGGCTAGAGGAAATGAGTCATAACAAATATATGCATAAATACAAATATTGGCATACATACACAACATACATACACATAAATGACTAGGGCCCTGTTTGGCGTGGCTTCTGGAGGCTCCAAAACAGGCTTCTAAGCCCAGGAAGGAATTCTACTAAAAAAGTGAGTGAGTGGTAAATATTTTTAAACAGACTTCCTTATAAAGACCAACTCTTCAAAAGTCCGTTCTACCGAAGCAACAAAATGAGGCTTCTGAAATTCACTTCTCGGGAAGCAAGGAGGGTTTTAAGTGATAAATATTGTTGTTACAATTTTGACCTTACAAATTATAATTTTTTTCCAAATTAACTTTCATTCTCAATGAGGAATCTCTGTCTGCTAGGGGAGATGACGAACTAACAGGGAAAAGAAAATTCGCATTATGTATTTAGGATTTTGAATATGAATTTGAGTGTTGCTACACTCCTAATCATAGTATTTTTCATCAAATTCTCCATTCCCAATTTGCCACTGCCCTAGAATCCATTATCCATCATCGTTTCTGTAAGTTCACCTCTATCAATCTCCAGAATTTCTTGGACCAATGAAGAGTTTTGGCACATTTTGTCTCCTATGGAAAGTTTAAAAATTCCTATGGAATACGTGGGAAAAAAAAAAAATTCCTATGGAATACGCGGGCGAAAAAAATTCCTACAAAAAAAATTCTACAAATTATTGATCATGTTTACTTTATATATAAATGGAAATTTATTATCTTCTTTGAATAATATTTTAACATATCGATTATCCATTTTTAGTGACAGAAGTGTTCTATCTAATTGTTCATTATAATTTAATGTTAATTACAATTTTTTTTTGAATTCCTAAACTGTTGTTGATATGATTCAATATTTGTGTCAAATAGAATGTAGGAAAATATTATGTAGGGATATTATTGTAAATTTGTAGATATTTAATAGTAGAAGGGCTTCGGTGACTTTGCAACCAAACACATATCATGTAAGTAAAATCACTTTTGTACCTAAAAGAAGTTCTCAAAAGTAAGGTTAACCAAACGACTTTTTTATTTCTAAATTCCTTCCTATAAGTGATTCTTGAAAGCCGGTTACAGTGAAAGAACTTTTCACATCTGGAAGCTCATCCAAACACAACCTAGTTCTTCCCACGCCATTGTCAAGGCAAACAATGGTGATGAACAAACTTCTGCATGTCTGCAATTGAATTAAGACAAAAGCCAACAGCTAGAGCTCACATTTTAGGTGGAGTTGAAGGACAACTCAATAGAATGAACAAGTTGTTCAACCAAAAGTTGGTTTAATGATTCACCAACAAAGTTCAGTTTGGCTCAGGTTGACCAGTAATACTAAAAAATACATCTGTTGTAGCTACATCCACTAATCAAATTTACCTAACGGATGTCAGAAGAATAAGATTTCATCCATCAATAAAAGATTATAAGAAAGCAAGAGCAAGGCCCATTATATGCAAAAATATACAACTCCAAGTGCTAGTTGACAAACAATAATACAAGAAATCCAAAAAATAATAAAAAGCGACAACGAACAGGAGCTTGAAAGAAGCAAAGTACCAAAAGAATTATTTCATCTTATAGATGGAAAGCTCATGACTTTGCAAAATACGTATATTTCTAACAGGTATCAAAGCTAGCAAACCCGAGAACCACATGAAATAACTTTCTAATCCCTCTCCCAATTGAACTGTCATCCAGCAAGCATATCGTCCTCGAATATGGGTGTTGCCCGACAAACTCCATCAATGACAAAAGACGCTTCTAACTATCAAGTTAACGTGCAACTACCGTACCATAAATCTTTAATGTTATCCTACCATTCAAATGGTCCTCCACAAAATGCTCAGATTGAAAGAAACCACTCTCACAACTTCCAAAATGCTCATAAAGGATCTTATTGGGACTATACCAATCAATCTCTGCAATGATAACAAGTCTTCTCACCTTCTATCAATATTAATGCGAACTTGCCAAAAAACTTTTCTGTCCCAGCCTCCCAATCTTAAGATTATGCATCCCTTCCTGAAAACCACAGCAATCCATCTGGGTCCCATGCTAACCTGTGTAACAACAAATGCAAGGACACCTCCATAATGGACATCTTGCATCCTCAAGAACTTTTAACCATTTCTCCAGATTCAAATTCAATGGTAGTTTCATTGTCAAAGAAAGCCAGCCTAATGGATGTAAAAAGCCCAATACAGAACTCCCAAATGCAAATGTGTTAAGTATTACAAACCACGTTTAAAATTTTGACCAAATTTTCACCAAAAAATTAAAAAATACTGGAAAATTTTCTCTAAGTGAGCACGGAAGGAGAAGATGAGTCATTATGATTATGTTTTTACATATGCTTATTAATTTCTATGCAAAAAACATGCATGCACATGGATGAGGAAAATTTTCTAAGAGAATCTATTTGCTTGCATTAAAAAAGGAAAACACCATTAGAAAGTGTTGATCCTGCCAATACAGGGGCTAGGAGGCATAAACCAGGTACAGATCTACCTCCTGCACCATTTGCACGAAGTGACTGCTCTAGAATCAAAACCACGCTCTTGCATGAAAGAACACAAACTCTTAACATACACCAAATAATAGCTCCCTTTCATTTACTCAGTGATACCCAGTTGTTTATGCATTCTTCATTCCAATA
The DNA here is from genome assembly GCA_025631255.1 of Cornus kousa. Classification (NCBI taxonomy): domain Eukaryota; kingdom Viridiplantae; phylum Streptophyta; class Magnoliopsida; order Cornales; family Cornaceae; genus Cornus; species Cornus kousa. The sequence continues at coordinate 126,502 of JAOTQH010000005.1, read as the reverse complement.
ATACGCTACCATACCGTTAAACCTTTCCAATCCTTAATCGATTCACAATTTCTGATCGCTCTATATGTTTCAATCATACACAATTTTTTAAACTGATCATGGCCCCCAACTCACCCTTTAGATGCTTTAATCAGCATTTTTACTTCTGTGTTGCACCAGCTGCTGCTCAATCATATACAATTGTTGCCAACCAAAAGGTTGTAAGCAGCAGCAAAAATCATGGAATCTAATAGAAAAACCACATAAATAATCGATAAATACACAGTGAATCATTCATATTGCACAACAACTAACAATACATCCCATTCTTTATAAGAAACTGATGTGCTTTTTATATATGTAGGGAGACAATGGTCAGAGAAATGTACCATGCGAGGGTCCAACAAGCCATTTTCAATTGGCTTTTGTTGGGGATCATAGTAAACTCCACGCCAAACTTGAACTTCAGCAGCTCTATAAATGTCAGATTCGGATAACATAGAGAAGCGAATGCTTTTTCTGTAGATAAAGCAAGATTGGAAAAAGGGAAAATTAAATTAAATGAAAAATAAAAAAAAATATAAGTCTTATTTGAACATAAATCAAATCCACATACAACCAGAGTAGAAGAATCTCACATTCTCCGAGGACCAACATCCTCTATGTAAGGCTCTTTCGTGAACTGAATCATTTCTTGGTCTTTTGACATCTCTAATCAACACTGAACAATCAAATCAAAAGAAACGATGTAATTTTTTACCACTACAAATCAAATGTCTGGGTTCAAATCTTACATATCTATTGTAAACAATTCATGTCAATATAGAATGATTTTCTGATTTGATTGATTCCATGTTGGAATAGAAACTAAATTAATACTTACTATTAGTTAATAGATGAGATTTTACACACACACACAAAATAAATATAATAAATATTTCTTCTTCTTTTTTATGCAAATTTGACATGTAATAGGAGAAGGGACCCTTTAATATTTATAATTGAAAATGTGTTCCATCGTATTCATATATAGTGAACTGCTAACAGGATTGGACAAGTACTTAATATATTTGCATATCCAACACAATGCGACATTCAAAGATGTGTGTATCTTTGGAAATTTTCATCAAACGTAGAGGTCATAAAATACATTTACACACGAACAAGAAAACCAGAGGTAAAACAAAATAAATAACATAGGCCCTGTTTGGTAACCATTTTCGTTTTTCATTTTTCGTTTAGCGCTTCAGGTTAAAAATAATTTGCTGTAAGCATTTTCAGATCCATGGTCTAGTGTATAAATTTCATGAAGTAACTCATATTTAGGGACAACAACATATGCCAAGGAGAAGATAAGCTAGTTAGTACTATAATTTGATTCGAATTGGAATTCAATCAAGGGGATATTTTATGGAATTTAAAACTGAAAAGAATACTAGTATCAACAATCCATTCATTTGTTTTCTTTCAATTTTTAGTTTCCTTCCTTTTTTAGTATGAATGCACTCTGAAATTGATTTGCAATGCTAAGTTGCTAACAATTTAAATACGGATTATATGTAAAATGATTTGGATTACATCCAGTAAGATTACAATGCATACTTTGATGTTTGATTGGGGAATGTTTTTATCACATCATTTTGTGTATAGTTTCTTTGCGCATATATATCGCTGATTGAAACTTTTAACTTCAACAAGTACAGGCCCAAACGATGGCCATAGATGCAGAGTACATGTATATATGGTTAGGGTTGGAGAATGTTTTTGTAGAAAGTTCCAAATAGAGTTTTTAAGATTAAATATGAAGGGTTTGTATCTTGTTAGAATTATGCATTAGACCATAGATTTCTAGTTCACGTGATCATTTAGAAAGAGGGAGCTATGTTAGGGGATCTAGTCCTCTTGTCACAAACCTCACTCCCAAGTACAATATACTTCTTACCAGGACTATCATTTCTTTGGCTATCCATGACCTCAAGACTGTCTTTAGCTCTAATATGACACACTCATGTATAGCTAAATTTGAATTATTTTATCTAAATCTGAACAACTAGGAATTGTAGAATCCATAAGAGTTTAAGGAAGCAGGTTGACACAAAGTGCATATAACTTTATTACGTTTGAATTTAGCCTAGTGGCCCTAGTCCTTAAAGCAAGACATTGTTCGTTGGTCCTTGCGCGAAGCGACCAACGTAGAAGAGTTCCTTCTTTGTGAAAAAAAGTAAGAAAGTGGATCGAGAAAGAAGCCCTGTGAAAGCCATCTGTAATTGGGAACAGAACCTACAAGGATGGAAATCAATCCCAACTCAAGGATCTAGAGTCAACGCTCTTACAACAAGAAGTCAAGCCACTATCATATTTCCGACTCACAGTTCACAAATTTTATCAAAAATTACTGGATTTGGAAAGTAATTGTATTTTTCTAGGTAATATGCTTTTTGGGGAACAAAATAGTATCACAATTTGCTGAATAGGGACAGTCATCAAATATTGATATTGTCAAATCTGATGTGTGCAGAACAGAATAAAATCACAATTCAATCAATGGCCATCCTACTTTTTCCCATATAGTAGAGACTATAATGGGAAAAAGTGGGATGGCTATAATACAAATAAAACCTAGAAACTACAATAAAAACAAAAAACCAAACCGCACAATCATTATTATGCCAATAAAAAATCAAAACAAACAAAGATGAAGAACAAAGAAAACCATAGATGTGCGAGTGATTGATGAATTTCAACAGAGGAGATTTCAATCAGAGAACTCGAACAAGAACATACTGAAAGGAACAAAATAAAAATCAAACACTCAATGCAAAGAAAAAATGGAATAGGCAAAATCAAGTAAAGATTCTGAAACAAATCTAGACACTATGAAATCGATAAAACGCACAACCAGTACACCTCTGTACAAGAAAATATATATATATATATATATATATTTTTATTTATTTATTTATTTATTTATTCTGAAACATATATAAAGAATTGTTCGTGAATCATTTCGTTATTTTTAGAGAGTGAGAAGAAAGAGAGAGAGGCGATACCTGACTTACCAGGTGAGACCAAACTTATCACGAATCTAGAGGAGAAGACAACCTATTGCGATACAGAGTTCTGGTTGGAGCACCGTCTGAATTCCGCCGGAGCTAACCTGTTTCGACGACAGGTTAACTGATATATGGAGAAAGAGGATTGTGACTTTCCTATTATATATTGAAAGGGACTTGGGGTTTAAGTACGGGGCGGAAGGGTTTTTGGAGTTAGAGAGATACTGGGGGGGTTTTATGGTAGGTTAATTTGCGTCAACTGAGAGAGAGAAAAATGTTGTTTTTGTTTTTAAGGCTGTTTAACTTGTCGATTTTAAGTCTGCTCTTATTTTATTTTACAGAGAGTTAAAACATAACAATTATTCATGACTCAAAATCATAACAGTAGCATAATACGGGCCAACTGAGGCCAAACATTTTAAGGCAAAATCTCATTCTCAAACGTGCTTCTGATTTTTTTTTTTTCTAAAATACTCTTACAACAAAAATACCATTTTTGTTTTAACCAAAAACAATATACCTAAAACAAAACGCATGTCAAGGCCAGCGAAAATAAATTAATTCAATTAATCTTACATTCTTACTATCATGTTAAAAGGAAAATTTAATAAACAAATTAATTATGATTTCATTCATAGTTAACCCTCACTACTCTAACAAAATGAATTAATAACATGTACACTCTTCTTTTGACCAATTTACCAATCATATTTGAGTATCTACTATTGGAAGCAGAGTGTGATGAGGTAGTTCATGGTAAATTTATTTTGTTACTTTACATTGTTAAAAATATATATATTTATATAAAAAAGATCATAAAAAAATTCACCAAATAGGATTTAGTGTGCAAAACAATAATTACAAACTTTGATTAGTTGATTTAAAAAAAAAATTAAAACAAAACATATACGTACAAGTTAGCAGTAGCAGTAGCAGTTGCAGAGAGAGAAAGAGAGGGGAAAGCTTGAGAGTTGAGAGACAGTGAAATGTATGGGTTCTGAACTTCTGATTCTTGTGTAAGATATTTTCTTATATTTGTGGCTCACATAATTTGGATACGTGATTTATTTCTATTATTTGGTAGTTAAATAAAATAGATATTAGATTAATATTATATTATATTATTTGTCAACTTATAAATTACCTTTTTGGTAATTAATTATTGGAGAAGTATTTTCCTATTTATTCATTGTTTTGATGGAAAGTGAAATTAAGGTTACTGAAAAAGAAAACTGGTCCTCTCTCTACCTTTATAAAAGTGCATATTCCCATCAGTTATGTACGCTAATGAAAATAATACTTATAATGTTTTTATGCGTGCAAAAGGCTAAGAGAGAGAAACCAGTTTCCAAACATGTTTTCTATTGTTTGTACTTGTAGTTTATCACGTTGTTCGTTCTGCAAAAAGGATCTCGATGTTTGGCTTGATCTCTATGAGATTTGAAATTATAGATCGATATATTTATATCTAACTATATTTATTTATGCATTATAGGAATGCGAGAATAATAAAATTCTAAGATTATGGAATTTATATTTATTTGTGATGAAAAGTTTCCACGAATAATTATAGTTTATAGCAATAGTACATAAATGTCAACTTGAAAATAAAAGTCAAAATCAAATAATGGGATAACTCGAAACACACCCACACTCTTGGTCACATAGCCATACTATGCGCCTAAATAAAAATAGTTGTTCTCGGATTACTAGTCCACCGGAAACTAATCGATTGGCCAATATAAAGTAGGGAAACTCAGGTTTCACCCGAAAGTGCCAAGCCCTCGCATTCTCAAATTAACAACCCCTGAGTGTCTCCCAAAATCAACAAACAAGTCCACAAAATAATCCATATATCATGATATGCTCAAATTGCACCTCACAAGCGCACATAAATTATACTATTCACATAATCCATGTTCTATGGTCCAAATCACTATAATGACATACTCTTTGATGCAATGTCAACAAATTGGGTATTTTAAAGTCATTTAAATTTCATGTTATCATTATATCAAATTT
>JAOTQH010000005.1:77782-94212 GCA_025631255.1 Cornus kousa | reverse complement strand
GGCAGTGTGTGTGAGTTTCCTATCTAAGAAAAAAAAAAAATTAAGACTTAAGAGGGATTCTTTGATAAAAAAATAAGCAAGAAAATTTATTGGAAATGACTACAAATAAGAGAATTCTATGATAAAAAATTAGGCGAAAAGATTCATAGAAATAGATTATAAATCAAGAAGAGTTCTCTCTCTCTCTCTCTATATATATATCTCTTGAACACGTATACATAAATTACAGTAATTATGTTGACGTTTAGACATAAGCAGTGACACTGTAATACTTTTTCCTTGTTTATGCTCAACGGTTCTAGAGGGTCCCATATTCTTATCACCTACAAAATCTCTTTAGTCAAAAACTCATACTTTGGATAATTGCAAAATTGCATGGACTACTCTCATTTTGACTGTGGTGTGCCTCACATGATTTTTTTTTTTTTTTTTTTTACAATTATAAGTTACACGCGTGTGCTCAATGACATTTTTAGTATTTTCTTTCTAACAGTTGTGTTCACCAAATTTTATAAAATAAGAATTTTATGCTTCTCTTGTATTAAAAAATAATATATAAATTATATTTATCTATGTTAAAGTTTGAACACAGGTCACCTGAGTTTTTTAGATTTATAAATATTTGTAATATAATATATTATTATAATATAAAGGCATTACTAAGTTTTCACATTCTAAATCACATAATCTTTATTAACGGTTTCGTTCTCATTCTCCACATATGTCCTTGTTCCCGTTTTTATTATTTGTGATTTAATTTTATAGTTTTCGTGATTTAAATTTTTATCATTATATTAATTTTGAAAATACTAGTAGTTAAATAAATTTAAATAAAGAAAATTAAAAAAGTGACAAAGCCATTTCCATCCTAATTTGAAGAGGGAAAATTTTGGACCCAAAAAAACATGAAGAACTTTCACCTTTCCTTTTTTTACTTGCATGGTTGTTGAGAGAAAAAGACTAAAATAAGATAAACACAAAATAGATACTTTCAGATATTAACTCTTTAAATCTTAATAAGGTTTGAAATACAAACTCCACACTAGCTTAGTGTGGAGAGGAATTATGTAATATAGGCACAAGATGACTATTCATTTTTAAATGGATTCCTCGTCTTTCTTCTTCATTTTTACTGTCATTTGTCTTATTTTTTATTCTAAATAAATGAAGTCGATAATATGAATTATTATTTTTTATTCTTTTCAATTATACACGGCATTTTTTAAAATTAATTAATTAATTAATTTTTTTTTAAAAAAGAGAGGGTGTTTGTGGTCAGAACTTGAAGGAGGGTTTGGCACATTAGGTCAGAAATGTAACATGGAGGGGGGGCTACAAGGGTATGATTACTGATTAGAGGGGTGGGCCCAATTATGCTCATTAGAAAGTTAACAGGTTGTTGGGTGGGTAGAACTCATGAAGGGATTTGTGTTTGTCCCAGTCGCTTCACTTTGATTCAAAACACATCCATCTTCTTGCTAATGGAGAACAAATCTCGTACCTATGAATAATTAGTCATATACGATGAAATGTATGTCCATGTCTATGTCAATGACTCAGCACTCTATAAAATGAGCCTAGGGAATACCATCTTGGCTACCAATATTAATTGTCACAATGTGTGTTATTGTCCGTCGAAATTCGAATCTTCCTGTCTGTCCCAAAAATTTGTACAAGAAAGAACGAGAGGACGTTCAGTTTCATATCTGAAGACCACAATTCGTATGAAGCGATACGACTAGGCAATTCAATTTAAATATCAAGACTTGTGGTTTTTATTTTCTAATAATGCTATTGACAATATACAATGTCATATTTTAAACAAATTTACAAAATTTGGTTTTTGATATAACAAGAACAATCAATAAACGGACATAAACTTGAATAAGTTTAAATCGACTTAATTCTTATAATCTTGTGAACACGTGGTTTGTATAGCAGGTGATGCACTACTTCTATAACTCATCAAGATTTGAGTCTTGAACATGTGTCTTATTATTATTATTATTATTAATTTTGTCATGGACAAATTTCCTACATGAAAATAATGGAATATAAAATATTACTTAGTAAGAAATTATAATATTAAAAATAAGATAATATGTTTAAGAAGCTCATTAATTGGACAAATAACTTGGGTTAAGCCCAATTAGCTTCTATGGTCAGAGACTCAGAGTGGGACTTGAGTTGAGCACAAGAATAAATGAGTCGAGCCCTAACAATGTTGATATTAAATTAATTATTTGTTGTCCCACCACATTTACACGGATGATGCAACACTAACATAACATAATTTTGCATTAGATTTTGATCTGCATTTGCATAGAGAATGCAAAGACTGTTACATCCAGACTACAACACCATGTATTAAGAATGCAACATCAATGCAAATGTGTTACATTCTTAAAATAAAGTTGTTACATTGTTTGCATCCAGATGTAATGTATTATATGATTATTGTACTTTCGAAATAAATGTGTTATATATTACATTAAATAGTATTACATCATTTGCATTCTCGGGATGCATAATTTTTGTTGAGAAGATATTACATGGTTAGGAGCATTTAACATGTAATCTTTATTCAATTTTTTAATTGACCAATTCCATGTTATAATTTCTTATATCTTCTAAATTGATTCTATATATATATATATATATATTTTATTTTATTTTATTTCTTCTACGAACATCCAATAATGACCCCAATATATTTAACATTTATTTGATTGATTTAATTTTATTAATAAAATTAAATTAGTAATTGGTAGAAAATAAAACTACTTGAAGAAGGAAAAAGAAATATATAAATTTTAAGAGGAAAAAAAATCTGTTACATCATTGCATCTTGATATTTGTTTTCTTTACAGTTTCATTTTCATCCAATTGACAAAAAGAAAATAAGGGCAGGGCTGAGGTATAAACACATTTGGGTTTTTTGAGGGGTTAGGATTTTTTATACGCTTATATATAACACACACACATAGGCGATGGTGTGTATATATACACAAAGCCGCCATTGCCTTCTCTTCCCAACCTCAACCCAAACCACCACTCTTTCTCCCATTCCTTCCACACAACACTTTCACATTGCATTTTCATTCCTCCATTTTCAATTCCCTCTCGCCCATCTCTCTCTCCCTCTATTTAACTCTCTCTCTCTCTCCATTTCTATCCATCTATCCATCAATCGATAAGGTACATAGAATCAGAGACATTAGTTATCTACTTATCAGGAGTGAATAATCAGTGAACGACTCTGCAAATATAGGCGTAGCTGAAAAAGGGTACAAGGTATCATCTCCTCTCTCTTTCTTTTACTTTGTTCATTCTAAAAATGTGTTGCTCCACAGTCCACGCTCTGTATCTATGTGTATTTGTAGAGAGAGAAAGTGGGTTGGCGTTATGAATCATATATATGTTTGTATGTATATGTGTGTGTATATATATATAGACCTTGTGAGTTGTGATGTGGGTTTTATCATCGGCAGGAACAGGGGGACAAAAAGGGTCTTCTTCTTCTACAAAGGAAGAGAAAGAGAGGTAAAGAGGAAACGAAAAGGGAAAATATGAAGTACGTTTTGGTTACAGGAGGAGTAGTTAGCGGTCTCGGCAAAGGAGTCACTGCTAGTAGTATTGGCCTTATTCTTAAGGCCTGTGGACTTCGAGTTACTTCCATTAAGATTGGTATGTTTTCCTTCTTCTCCTTCTCTCTCTATCTATATCTCTATGTATATCTGCTTAACAACAACACCAAGATCGTAATCACAATGAGCTAAAAATTGCCTCTTTCTTATTCATTTTTTAATTTTTGCCTGATTTAGCCTCTTCAAATTCTCTGGGTGTGTTTTTTCCTTATAAAATTTGTTTCTGTTTGAATTTTTAATACTAAAAATGGTCTTTAAATTGCATAAAAAACCGGTCACTATTTCTATATATATTTTTTCCTTTTGTCACGATTGCTCAGAGTCATGATACTTTAGAATGTGGGTTTTAATTAATTTATTATTATTATTTTCATAATATGAGTGAAGAAAAATACAATCTTTTTGTTATTTCTTGGTTTATAGGTCCTAGGGCATCTGGGTTATTTTCTCCCTTCTGTATTATAGTATTTTATCTGTATGTAATACAGTTTTAGAAGGCTTCTCTTAAGATGGAGCAAAGTATACTTCGATTCCATCACTTTATTGTATGCAAATTTGAATTTGTGATTGATATGCTGTTTTTTAGAGGGAACTTCTTATTTTTTGTGCCCTTGAAATGTAAAATGTTCAAAAGAAATATTATGTCATTTAGTGCAATATTTGATTTTGAGTCTGGGATTTGTTTCAATATTTCAATACTGTAACTAAAAATTGGCCTCTGAGAACTTGTTAAAGCTCCAATGAAAGTTTTCTTCTTTTTATCCATTATTGGACTTAAATTTTCTGATCATCACTACTGTTTAAGTTCTGTCTTATTAGTAGTGCTTGTTCTTTTTTCTTCAAATCATGGAGCCCAATTTGAGGGGATGTAATTATTCGTCGGTCACTTTATATTCTTTCTCTTAAAAGCATAATCATATGGTTTTTTTCTGAAGTTGTATTTCTTTTATATTTTTACCTTTCATTCAGATCCTTACTTGAACACTGATGCTGGAACCATGTCCCCTTTTGAGCATGGAGAAGTTTTTGTTTTAGATGATGGCGGAGAGGTAAAAGAAACTTCTTCATTTCAATTCTGCAGCTGTTTGGTATATTTCTGTTTTTATTTCTTCTATTCAAGGGGGTTAAGAGGTTCTGCTTCTTGCTGTTGTTGGATGGTCGGAACTTTGAGTTTTGATTAGGAATGTGTGGCGAATTTGACTTTTCAATTCCATTGCAGGAGGCATTCATTTTAGTTTTTCCATTTGAACAAAAGTATCTGGTATTGTGTCTGATGTTTTCAGATTATCCATTGACGATGAAAGCGATGAAGATTAATTACTTTATTCCATTTATTCTTAATATATAATTATTTTAAAACTTTGAACATTTTTTTAGGGGAAAAAAACAAATTTAAAGAGTTAACCTGTTTAAAAGTTGTTGGTTAATCTGAAACTGCCCAAAACTGAACAAAGTTGACTAATTGGAAGGAGATGGTACTTTATCATCATATAATTTCTATTTGCAACCGTTCCTGCTAGTTGTTTAAGTTGTCGTGCATCTTAAAGCAAACTTGCATTTTTGCCTCTAGTGGAGGGTTACTGGAAATTTTTATGTAATTCAAACCAAAAAACTTATTAATTTTTATATTTGAAGGTGGACCTCGACCTTGGAAACTATGAGCGGTTCCTAGATATCAAGTTAACAAGTGATAATAATATCACCACCGGAAAGATTTACCAGGCAAGTGGGTTAAATTGAAAGCCTCCTTATGTGCTTGCTGCTTGAGATTCTTAAGATAATTTGGCTGATTCCTGACTTACTGATTTGATTACTTAATTTTCTTGTATGATAGTCTGTAATTAACAAGGAGAGAAAGGGTGATTATCTGGGAAAAACAGTCCAGGTATTTCCCTGCCGCTGAACTGTATCTGTTGAATTATACCATCTCTTAGAAAAGCTTCCCATCTATGTTTCCAGTTTTCATATCCTATTTCCTTTGGTCAGGTCGTCCCTCATATCACAGATGCCATCCAAGAATGGATTGAACGTGTAGCAGTGATACCAGTGGATGGAAAAGAAGGTCCTGCTGATGTTTGTGTCATCGAGTTGGGTGGTACCATAGGTAAATTGTCAACAAATTTTGATGTGTGGTTCAATGAGTAGTTACCCTGTTTTAGCTGGTAAAAAAAAACTTTTTTTTTTTTTTTTTGGTTGTTGTTGTTGTAGGGGACATTGAATCAATGCCATTTATTGAGGCTCTTGGACAGTTCTCATACCGCGTAGGTAAGTTGATGCACATTCAACTTATTACACATTTGTAAATCAACTTTTCAAATATTAAGAATCAACTTAGTTTTAGATCTTAAGAGTATTAATTTCTTTTCACCAATACCCTACTTCATAGGTGCTGGAAACTTTTGCTTGATACATGTCAGCCTTGTTCCTGTTTTGAATGTTGTTGGTGAACAGGTGGGTTCTTAATATGTATACCTTACGTGCTGATGCATCTTATATGCACAGATGCATAGGCTTCTTTATGCCTTTCTTCACTGAAAAGGGGAATTACATTGTTAAGTCTGATGAGTCTCGTACCTTTGCTTACTGTGTTCAGAAAACAAAGCCAACCCAGCACAGCGTTAGGGGACTAAGAAGCCTGGGATTGATGCCAAATATTTTAGCTTGCCGTAGCACAACGGTCTCTCTCTCTCTCACACACGCACACGCAAACACTTGTATAGATACAATAACATACATGCATGCTTGCACACTGCACACATCACTCTTGTACCTCTCTACGTGTGTGCGCACTTGGGCTAGTGTATCTGTTTGTTTGTTTGAAATGGTTGACTTCAGCTTCTAAATTTCAATACATTTTCAGGAACTTGATGAAAACGTGAAGACAAAACTCTCTCAATTTTGCCATGTTCCGGTATTGTGGTTAGAAGAATAATTTTTTGAGCATATTTTTTTGCATGTATCTTATCTGGTTTGTAAGTCTCTCCTTTCTTAAACCACATTTTTTCCAGGCTGAAAGCATTATCACCCTCTATGATGTGCCCAACATCTGGCATGTTCCTTTGCTTTTAAGAGTAAGTAATTCTATGACGAATTTGAAGGTTATTCCCATTCCTGATTTCTTTTTCTTGCAATAAGAACTGAAATACTTGTTTTTCTTCTCAAATAGGATCAGAAGGCACATGAAGCTATCTTGAAAGTGCTGAACCTTAAAGGGTTTGTCTAATGAGCTCAATTCTCATTTGTTCTGTTGTGTTTATCTGGATTTATTTTCACTGTTAATTTTTTCAAGTTACTTGATGGTTCTTTTGCTAGCATAGTGATAACACTAATTTTATTTAAAGCAGTGTTACTGGGGAACCTGCTTTGGGGGAATGGACATCAAGGGCTGCACTCTGTGACAAGTTGCATGAGCCTGTATGTCCTTGTTTTTTTTTTTTGAATTTAAAGTTACTTTTTGTTTACCATTTGCTGGTAGTGTTTTTGAAATTGATGTCATTTAAATTGCAGGTCAGAATTGCCATGGTTGGAAAATATACAGGCCTTTCAGATTCTTACCTCTCTGTACTGAAGGTGAACCTAGCTATTTGTGCATTGATATAATGGAACTCGTGATCTTTTATGCTGTAGTTTCTGACTGCAACAAATTTTTAGTTTCTTGCATTATTCTTTTTAGTTATGGAATTGCTATATTATACACCATCTATCTTTTGCATCTTTGGAAACTTGATTGTCTTATGGTAGACAACATGTCATTATTTTTTGATCGACCTAGCCTTGTAATTTAGGAGGGAATAGCAAAATTTATGCCCTTTTGAGCTTCCTTGGTGTGACTCAATTGGTCTAAAGCCATTTTTGCTGCAGCTTCCGTCGCAGGATGATAATACTTCAGGAATGTGGATATTTATATTGTTTTACTAGTCAAAGTATCTTAGTTTCTCTGAATATGGAGTTGAAATCATAAGAGTTAGGTTGCTTAGAGGGCTTCATATAGCTGATCTAAAATCTTTCCATTCAATAGAGAACGAGCTTTAGAGATCTCTTCAGCAATTATGCTTTTTGTGGATTATATGCAATGCAAACCCTAGGTATGATGCCTAACTGGTCATAGGAGTGATTCCTGGTTACTTCCTTTTCTGCACTTCTGATCTTTAAAACCCCCACAACCAAAGCTGAACTATCCTCCTTTATACCTTTAAAATCCCACTTTCCAAGCCTTAGCCTCTCCATTTTCAAGCAGTCTTCCCTAGGACGCAAATGAAGCACAGCCAGTCATCAAGTACTTTTACTGGGAACCGTTCACATCCCCAGTATTTGATTTTTCATTTTTTTATTACGATCCCCAAACCCTAACACTTGCAATTTTACAAATTTCAAAAGTATACAACTTTCACTGTACTACAGCCACCAATAAATGGATTTATGAGTCCTAAACGAACTTCCCAAAATCATAAACATGCCTTCAAACCCACTTTGAATGTGGAGATGGATGGTGGAGTTTGATTCTTACACTTCTTGAAGCCATAATGTAAGTGAGGGAGATGAGATAGAGAGCCTTCAACCTCCTTGAACAGAGTATATGCAATGAGTTTATACAAACCACAAACACACACACACACATATATATATATTATACATAATGTCAAACTTGGGGCATTTTTGTCAATCTCATTTTCTTGAGTTGGGGTATACTTGTATTTTCGCACAACAAGGATTGGACAAAAATGTCTTCACTGTCCTTTAAGGGCATATTTTGGTCATATGAAGCTCAAAAATTCACCAGAAAAGTGTTGACCATCTCTCTGACCATTAGTGAGATTGCCATTAGGGGTTGGTTTATTACAAACATGTAAACTAGAAGGGGATACCTGTAATGATCCAAAACTTCGGGGATGTCTGTAATTTTCACTATGTAATATACCCTAATTTATATATTACTTACTAGACTACATATTTGTTATGATTCAAGCCTTAGAAATCTCTAACACTCAAATTCAGAGGACTCTGGAGGTTATATGTTCCCCAGTATCCCATGTGAATCTAATGCAAGAATACCAAAGAGTTACATGACGGCCATGTGAGGGTGCATCAAATAGATGCATGGGTAACTCAGTAGGTCCTTGTATTAGAGGGAGTGTGGGTGGACGTCTACATGAGTTTCAGTATTTGCATGTATAGTGTGTTTTAGAGCAGATACAAGTTTTTCCTGCTGCTAGCAAATCTTATAAAGTTCTCTCTTTGCAGGCTCTTTTGCATGCTTCTGTTTCTTGCCGTAGAAAACTTTCTGTAAATTGGGTTCCTGCCAGTGACCTTGAAGATGAAACTGCAAAAGAGGTTAAATAATCAGTTTTAAGTTCTCAGTCTTAGTATTCATTTATCTCACATCATGACTTGACAAAAATTTTCTGTATGCAGAATCCTGATGCTTATAATGCTGCATGGAATTTACTAAAGGTTTGTGTACCTTAGGGTTTAACAGCCTTAAATTAGATTAGTGAAATTGCTTTTCTAGCAGTTACTTTAGCCCTTTGACAAGCCTTTTATCTTTAGGATGCAGATGGTGTGCTTGTTCCAGGAGGGTTTGGTGACAGAGGGGTGCAAGGAAAAATTGTTGCTGCAAAGTATGCCCGTGAAAACAGGATTCCATTCCTTGGAATATGCCTAGGAATGCAAACTGCCGTCATTGAGTTTGCTCGATCTGTTCTTGGAATGCAAGATGCAAACAGCACTGAATTTGATCCTAACACTCGGAATCCTTGTGTTGTATTTATGCCAGAGGTCTGGCATTCTTCACACTTGAATTCAGGAGGGCAGTTCCAGCTATGTCTGATTTTTTCCTTGTAATGATAATTTGATCACTGCACCATGCTTGCAGGGTTCAAAAACTCAAATGGGAGGCACCATGAGGCTTGGATCAAGGAGAACATTTTTTCAGGTTAAAGACTGTAAATCTGCGAAACTGTGAGCACTTTTGACTCCATTTTCATAATACATACAGATACGCATTTATACATATTGTGCTGAAAGAATTCAGTTGGTTGTATCATGAATTGTCGTGGAATTAACTTTACCCTTCAAATGCATACATTCACAAACCTATCAGTACCTAGAAAGATATGACTGGCCTAATAATTATCCCTTTTTGAATTTCATGTATGGTATTGTGAATTATCATGGAAAAGGACCAAGTAACGTCAATTATCATGCATATGAATTGATTGTGTATAGATATGTATGGAAAATATTTATGGTATTCTGATAAACATCCCCAATCTTGGCTAACCAATATGATTTGGATTTTGTAGATATGGAAATAGGAGCTTCATTGATGAGAGACATCGTCATAGATATGAGGTATTTGGCATTAACAAGCATATTGCCTTTGAACTGATGTTTGCTAAACTTTATCATATTTGTTATTCGATGGTCTCTTTTGTAGGCGTTTTTGGTTGACAAATAATTTTCTTATGTAGGTGAATCCTGATATGGTAGCACAACTTGAAAATGCTGGTCTCTCTTTTACTGGAAAAGATGAAAGTGGTCGACGCATGGAGGTAGGTTTTCAGTTGAGAATTGTAGCTCTCTTAACTTTTTTATTTGCGGCAATGATTTTGTACATCCTGATGGTTCTGAGTGCAATGGTACAACGGTTCTACAGATTATTGAGGTGCCTAACCACCCTTACTTTGTTGGTGTTCAATTCCATCCCGAGTTCAAATCAAGGCCAGGGAAACCTTCTCCTCTTTTCTTAGGTATTTGTCTCTGGCATCTCAAAATTCTTCTGGCGAGACAAATATGTTATTTTGTATATACATTCTTTCGTCAAAGTGATCACATCAATATTTTTCCTCTATATCTGATATTTTGAAGGTCTTGCATATTATCATACTGTTGGGTTGGGTTTGTTAACTACTGTAGTTTAACTTAATTATAATTATTAGGAAAAATAGACAGGCTATGATAAAATTTGCAGCAGCTAACAAAAGTTACAAAACTATTGAGATTCTTTTATTTCGCTACTGGTTTTAGTGTGGTGCAAGTCGAGGCCATCTAGACAAAGCACAAAGAACCAGCCTTATCTTGGCACAAAATGCCTTAACCCTGGCTCATTCACCATTTGAACAAATTAACCAGTATGGACAGCGAGAGCAGCAATTTCAAATGTTCCTTAGGATACAGAGTACCATTTTGAACCAAACAACCAGTACGGACAGTGAGAGTGGCAATTTCAAATGTTCCTTAGGATGCAGAGTCTCTAAACTACCATTACATATTTACATATAAATGCATATTGTTGTAAACCCTCTTAAAGTTATAATAGTTGCTGCATTTATTATTTTAAACCCTCTGAAAGTTATAATAGTTGAGTTATAATTGTTTTTCTCTTATTAGTATTAGTAGATTATATTGTTAATGGTACTTTTTATTCTGTAATAATTATCTTCCAATCTTCTTTTGTGCTTATGTTAATTGTTTACCAATATCATTTTTGGGAAGTTTCATTGTAAAGAATGTCAAATAGGCTTTTTCTTCATATACCTTACCTAGCAAAGCATACAATAAGTTTCGGTATGCAATCAATATATACTCGTCTAATTGGAATAAAGGTGGATTTCAATTCATAACAGTCGCTAAAATATAAGAATTATAATTTTTAGAGGCTGATGAACTTAAGCCTATAAGCAATCTCATTCCCGCCCTCAATTAACCTGTAATGTTCCATAGGACCAAATTATTTTCTTGATAACCACCCTCAATTAAACTAGCTGGTATCAGGAACTATATTTTTTCGTAAAATATTATATATAATAACCGCTTTTAGATAATTTTTGACACTCTGTATACATGCTTATGTCCAATTCAAAAGTTCGTTTAGCATACATGAAGTCAAATACAAAAAGATGGATGGTTGCAATCTAGTAGTTCATGACCTAAAAATGTCCACTTGTGATGCAACCAGGTTCAACCCTAAACATCATAACTTCAAAGTGTCTTCTAATATGTTGTTGAGTTTGTTCGACTGTTATGCCAGCAGCCTTGATCAAGGTTCAAAATTCCTGGTGGAAACCGAATTCACTCGGTTGAGTTGACTCTTGATTGGAGGCTGTGAAGATGATATCAAGTCATGATACATAAAAAGTGGTGATATGGAGTCTAGTCATGAGAGGACTTGGTCAGAACAGCCCTGTATTTCGACATTGTCCAGATCAATCTTGTATATCACAAGACACCCTTGCTGAAATGGCCTTTAAATTACATTTTCCAGTGGACTTCATCAGTCATCACACACCTCAAACCAAAAGTTGCTGTTTGCTCTTCTTCCATTCTCTTGTACTCACATCCTTGCAAGTGTATTCTGATTCATTGCAAAATAGAACTTCTCTTTCACTCTTTTACGTCGAACAATCAAAAGATTGTTTTGGGTTTTAGAGGTAATTAAACCCCAAGAATTCACGAGCTTTGGGTTTATTCAACTAGGAAGAGACTCTTGGTGAATCTTTTTGAGTTTGGTTGTGTAATAATGGATTTGTGAGGTTGTGTATGCTTCTTGTTTCAAATTCAATGGATTCTTGTTTAACTTGGGGGGTGGAGGGGAGAGATGGAAGCAAGTCCCACGTTTGGGTTACTTTTCTCATGTTATGGAAGAAAAACACAAATTTAGTTAGGGAAGTGAAGATGATATTTGGGGTGAAGGTCGTTGGCAATTGTGTAGGATGATGCGGAAGAGAATGCTGGGATGATGATGACAGACAATCATATGTGTAACTTTGCACAATATAGTATTTTTTGGATTTTGGTTCTAACTATTGCCGAAGACTGTAGTAGTCCAAGTAATGTATCTTTGTTATATATGGTGAGTCGATGACTGATACTATAACTTAGAACTTTACATGGTGAATTGGCAATACTAATTGGACCAAGTTGCACCCTCACGACCTAGGAAGTTTACGGATCTGCTCATGAAAATACCAATCCATAAGTTAAGGCTAATAAATTTTACTTGTGACATTTTACTTCCTGGTAAATTCTACTTGTGGCATTTCACTTCCTGGTAAATTCTACTTGTGGCATTTTACTTGAGTGCTCATACATAGGATTTAAATAAATCATGGAGAAAATTATAGATATTACTGATTATACAAGGTCAGACTGTTGTCCCCTGAACAAGTATTAGTGTCCTTGTTGGTTTACTTGAATTTTTTTTTTCACCCTCCTTTGCTAATTATAGGGATTTATTCGACATGAACCATCTAGTGCTTGTTGGTCACTTGATTTTGTCTTACGTTTCTGGAATGCCAGAACTATCCCAATTTAAAATGTGATGCCATGCCAAGTTGTGGACAAATTTTGGATACTAACTTACAGATTGCATATGTTAACAACAGGACTTCTAGCAGCAGCAAGCGGGCAGCTGGATACTGTCTTGAAGAGAGGTTTACCGCAGGCAAGCACAATGAGCAATGGGAACTCAGCTTTGAAACATCTCAAATATGGAAACGGAAACGGAAATAGAGCTGCTGATGGGCCAGTAGTAGCCGTTTATAGCAATGGGAATGGTGTGCACTTTTAGAGGAAAGTGGCTTTAGTTTCCTAATTCTATAGGCCCTTCTTTTTCTTATGTCCCTTTTTCGGGGTGTGGTTTATCGATTTTGCAGACGCTTTTCTGGTTGGTCTGTACAGAGCCATACAAGTTTGGTAGGTGTTGTAGCTCTCAACTGGACTTGTTGACAGACTGGAGCTGGATTCCGGTTTTTTAAACGGAACAGCTTGTTGTATTTACAGTTCATTGCAAGGAAAAATGGTTAGGGGTCTTTTTTATTTTCTTCTTGTCTTTGAAGGTTATGTTTTTATAATCTTTTGTTGCTGTGATTTTTTTTTTTTTTGCTATGTGAGAACCCATGCTATCCATGTATAATTGCATCGACTGTCTGATAGAAATGGTGATTGTTGTGAGTATTATTTTCTGGGTTCAACATGGGAAACTTTTATTCAAACAGTAAAAAGAAACAATATACAAGATTTGAGAGACACGAACAGAAATATTGAAGACAACACTAGAACAAATTATACAAAATAAACTTGCTTCATCAAGCAAACCTGAGAACTATGCAAAGCAAAATAAAGGAAGAGAGAGTTTACGTAGAGGGTGTTCTCTATGTGACTTTAGCCATTAGATCGAGAGATTGATCCAACCGTTGAGGACACAATCTCGTGAAAGTGTAATGTTTCATATAGTAAATTCAGTAATGCTATGTAGGAGAGTCGGGACTCATTATGCTATCTCCACCCTTCTCTATGCACCTCATGTGGGGGTGATATACCACCCTTTTCTGTGTATTGGACCGTTTAGTGCACGGGTGGCGAGTTTGAATTTGAACGAACAAAAATTTAGCTCAGCTACAACAAACTATTCTTACTTGATCAATGCAAACTCAAACACGTCAAACTCAAATGAATTGCATTCTCAAAAGTAGATGAAACCAAACACACGAGAGAAAGTAACAGTGTCCAAAACTTTATAGTTGTATGACTCGTTTAAAAGCATACATTCTTAGGGCCCATATGGCATGCGATGTGCTTTAGGCGACCAAAACAACCGTTTTGAAATAGGAGTGTTTTGGGTAGAAATCGGAACCATGTTTAATCGAAAATTTGCTTTAGTTCCTTTGCTACAATACTAGAACACACAATATCACTAATTTGGTGATATAAGTTTGGACCAAAAAACATATGATATGTTATGAACTATTCCAAACCAATATCAATGGTCCCAAACATAATATGGGCCCAAATTTGAATACCAATATCAGAACAAATTTGAATACCAATATCAAAACAACAATATCATAATGCATGCCATACGGCCCTAAGGCATACTTCAGGCAATAATTTGACTGATATGACCCTGCCTTGGGATTTGGAGCTCCCAAAAACCCTTTCAATCTGCTAAAGTGTATCAAATAAACCAGTAGTTTTTGAGTAAAAGAGTAACTTCTTCTTCTTCTTTATAATTTTTTTTTTTTTTTTTTTTGGTTTTGTAGAAAACACTTGAAGAGAGCATCAGATATTCAAGAAATGACAAGAATTTCAGCAAAGATGTAGTCTAAACAACTGATAAATCCAAGGTCTAAATCAAAGAATCGAAGTACCTAAGAAATGGAATGCAAGCTGCAGACAAGAAGTGGCTGATGCAACCAAAAAGAAACCAATGGACTAGTAGTACAAAGGAACTCCATCTCATATGAAAAAGCATATAATATTTACATCATTTGGCTACAAAAAAGAGACGGTGAAAATCTTTCCCAGTACAGACCTTAATTAGAGTAACCATAACAGTCGTTCACATCACCAAACTTGATGAAAATTGACTGTGTTTCACACACACAACACATGTATAATCATCAATGGCATTGTTTTGATTGCCCCCAAGAAGGTGAACATAAGAAGACAACAAAGGTTGTCATGAGCACTTAATTGCTCAACCTTAGTTGAGCAATCAAAATCTACTGTTATTTTATGTCATGATCGCTAATAAATTAATCCTATGTGAGACTGCTAGAAACATAAATTTTATAAATATGAAGATAAAAACAAATTAAATAGTACTACATGTGCAAGAATTTTATCCACTTATGGAGACATTGATGAGTTCCTATGCTTCCATTGCCCACAAGAATGCCATTACAAAGGCAAAACACCATCATTTGATTATAATAGGAGGGCATCAATATTCCGTTTTCCTTCAGGGCCTTTTGTGTACCATGATGAAACGTATTCCCCATAGATAACTTGCTGATACCGGAGAGGAGAATCATCATTGACAAGTTCACGAGCTGGAGATATTTTCACCATCTTTGCAGGGTCGTGAAATGTGGCAATTGATAGCCGCGCCTTGTTACCATTAGTTATGGCTCGATGTTGAGCACTTATAAACTTGCCATTGGTAATAATCTGCAGACAGATAACCCTAATCATATACGGGATGACATTTTCTATTCCATTCCTTACAAAAGAATGTTATTCTTAATAAAATATTTTTTGAGATAAAAATTTTAAAATGTTGATAGATGTGTAATTACAAACTTGAAGAATTTCATAACGCCTTGAGAGCTAGCTTTTAGGGCAAAAATAGAAGAATTTGTCTGCAACAGGAACCTTTTTGGTTTTTTATGCAGACAATTTATACCATAAAAATTAGAGGAAAACTATATTTTTTTTATACAAACAAATATGAAAGTCAAAATAAAAATCTTTGACCTTCCTAGTAGTCGGTATTAATTACATCCAACACACCATAAATTTTTTTCCAAGGTTGCGAAAATCAATTGGGCGCCACACCCACCTACAATAAAAATACAAAACGAACAACCCCCAAGGAAAAATTCAAAACTAGAAACAAGCATGCACAAATATTTGTAATGAGAGATGAAATTTTTTATTTAGTTTAATAGATTTTTCCTAGTTTCAACTAGTTCACTAGTTTAGTCCCAGCTTACAAATTAGAAAAGAAAGAGAGATAAAGACTTTAAAAGAAACTGAATTACATTGAAAATCGGACTATCAAAATTGCTGACAAAACCCTAATGCCTCCAAACCTGTGCATGTGTGCTCACACCATAAGCACCAACCAAAGAAGGAAAAAAGGGATCAAAACCTTAATTGCTAAAGTACCAACAATGAATGAAATCATAACACTGTCAAGATTTTGCATATGATGCATACCAGTATGAACTGTGTGTCTGTGTTTTTATTCATTGTGATTCTTATTTTTTGTGAGAAGAGAAA
>JAOTQH010000005.1:63625-77682 GCA_025631255.1 Cornus kousa | reverse complement strand
GAACCCCAGATTTATACCCAGCCATATGTATAAATAAATAAATATATATATATATATATATATGTATGTATGTGTGTGTGTGTTGGGAATCTACCACTTCCGAGGCTATGCTAACATATGCACAGTACTACCGATGTAGAAATACCTGCACCATTGCATTGTAGTAGTTCTAGTGAATTAGGGTCTACTCGTATAACAGAAATGTGAACATAAATAGTAAATTAGGGCCTATACATTAAGACAACTATATATGTATATATATATACACACACTTTAAACATTGATTTGATAAAAGAAAACCCACAGGGATTGGAAATTATTGATTAGAAGGCTACGCGAGAATGAGATAGATAACATACCATGGCATTCGCCGTCACCGCCGAGAGTAGTATAATATAACTGTGAAGGATACGAATCGTCCGTGTCGATAGAAAAAGTATTGGATAAGATCCTGAATCGAATCAAAATGCCTCTCTTTTCTTCTCTTCTCTTCTTGTGTCAGTGTGAGGTATGATTTCGAACGAGGGTTTCGATTGAAACCAGCTTTTGTTTATTTTCCTGTTCAGTCTTAAAATCACTCTTTTCTTTATTTATACAGTTTCTTTTATATTTTCCTATTTTTGTTTGGTTCCAATGTGTGTTTTTTTAATATTTTAAAAAGACCCCTGTTCTTTTGTAAATTCCGATTCTTATCCCAGAGGCTGTGTAGTGTTTGGGAGGAATCATTCCCTTTTTAGCATAACAAGTAGTACTCCGTAGAAGAAAATAGAGGCTTTTGTCCATATTTTGTATCTTATGTTTTTTGGGTAGTACAATTCGTGCTCCAAAAAAATCACCCCACCCTCTAAACCTAATTCTATTAAAAACAAAATGACGATGCTACCCTTGAAGAAATTTTTTGGGACGAAAGCCTGTATTACAAAAGTTCTCTCATCACTTTTAGTTCTTAATATTTTTCTTCAAAAAATACTATTAAAAAAAAAGGTTCATTTTCATAACAGACGAAAGCACCCACTTCATAGAAAAAGATAATCTATACTTCAAAATCAATGAAGCAATAATAAAACTTGAAATCCAAAATTTTCAAACACACTCAATACTTTTTCCTAAAAATATATAGCAATTAAGCAGAAAAATAGATTTTATTGTGAAAAAATATATATAATAAGAAATGCTTCAAGTTAGCCCACTTTTCACAACACGATATATGGGTTTTTGATATTTCAAAAAGTCATGAGAGTGTGTTATTTTCGTTCATAGATAAATACAAAGTTTGAAGAAATTATCATTTTTCATCACTATAACTGAAAGCCTATGTAAGTATGTATCATAATAAAAAGATGTGTTTCCTCTGTATAACTAAAAGCCTGTGTAAATATGTATGCCAATAGCACCACTCATTTTTTGCAATTATCTTCATAAAAGATACCATGTAACTAATTATTTTTCTTTTGATACTATGAACCATATCATATATATATATATATATATATATATATACACACACATATATATTTCCAAAATAAATAAGAATTACTCCAATTTCCTTCTTAGTGATAAAGAATATCATTGTCCTTTCATTTCTTTTCACTTTCTTTCCCTCTTAATTATTTAAACAAAACGTTTGGAAACAGAATTTCAAGAGAGAGATGAGATGACAGATTTATAATTAACATATATTCGTTTATTTGAAAGTGATAATAAAAGATTCTGTCTCCTCTGTTTGGTATAATAAACCACCAACATAGGCAGAGAGGTCAATTCTTCCCAACAAATTCTTCCCTCTTTTGAATGCTTTTTTAATATATTTTTACTTATCAAAAAGATATATATATTGTGTGACAAAAAAAAAAAAATTAACAAAATGTTTGGCATAATGGAATTAGAATGAACTTTCTATAAACATTATAACCCTTCTAAATTGTTTATTTTTTCCATATAAACAGTTCTAAGCTTCAAGCTACATTTACAATATTAAACCATAACCCCTTGAATTACAAAAGAATAATAATAATATGTCACATTGGATGTATGATATTTACGACCCCATGTATTTATTTTTATTTGCACTAAATACTTAATGATGCTTGCAAATTTGCTATTGTGTTTAATTTGAATTAGAATACCGCAAACTAGTCAACAATTAAGATTATACATTTACCCAAAAAAAAAAAAAAAAAAAACAATTAAGGTTATACAACAAACTTTGCATTATCGATAGAGCACTACTAATGCCTAAAAAACTAGACACTTGAACATGTTTTGAACTGAATTGCTCGTATACAACCAGAGGGACCATCCAGGACACCGCCTAGCAAAAAACCATCGAGGACACCTGGCGATCACACAGCCTAGCAGAATGTTGATCAAAACCAATTTCCTCAGATGCAACACGTCCCTCAAGATCAAATCGGAATTCTTGGTATATCTGGTTTGTCAAAAAAGTGGAGATCAAATTATTCCAGATCCCAAACGGGAAGGGAGTGCGATATATATCATGAGTGTAGCCGGGAGTTGCACTTCAGAAACTCTTCTTCTTTCACAATTCATCGGTTTCATCAGCTCACCAGCCAACCTGGTTTAAACATAATGTCTCGCTTGAAGTTGCGACCTGTGACAGATGTAGACTCACCCTGACGACGAAAACACTGCAAAACAAAAGGATTTTAGCCAAATGTTGCTGACCCCTGCATGTTATATAGTGAAGAACCTGTCTTGGACACACAACAAATGGATATAGGTTCAGGTCCTTCAGGGTATGGTATGTGACTGACATGCCTTGTTCAATATGTACTCAGCTAACATGCCCGGTAATTCAGGTTTCCATATGATGGTTACTTGAAACTCTCATAACATATTTGTATTAGTTATATGGTTGCTTCTAAATGGGTGAAGTGCCCATGTCAAATACTCCGTAGTATATTATATAGAACAATATTTTTATCCCATGAAATAAAAGAATATCAATAATATGATTTTTTGACTGTATCCACTTGTCCTACAGTTTGGGGATTTGACAAACCAGTTGCTTGGGCACATCATACTTGAGACAGGCATATGTGAGTTGATGTAACTATGGTTAATCCTCAAAATTTCATTTCTTTACCCCAACTTATCAGCAACCACATATAGTGATGTTACATATATTTAAAACACTGTTTGTACTATACTTCTGAGATTTAAGAGGGACAAATAAAAGGAAAGAAAACGCCTTTAGAAGACGAGAGGATGATGTTCCTAAGATCTGTCAATTTATCCATACTGGCTAAATCATTTAACCTAATAAGAATCATTATTGACCCTACAAGCTATATAAAGAATATCGAATACACCAGGCCGTAGAAAAATAAATGAGATGTCAATATCACCAACCTTGTAACAAACTATGGTATCGTCTGGATACATCGCAAATAGTTTGGTTCCAAGGCGGGCATGACAAGAATCACAGAGGCTCTCATCATTTATCTGCACATGTCGTGACCTCTCCTCCAATCTTGCCAGACTTGCATCAGTGTCTATTGCCTGAGATAAGTTGTGCACAATCTGAAAAAGAAATTGATATTTGGTTCTGAGTTAGAGGGTAATCCTTCAGCATAAGGCTCAAAAGAACACATGTCAAGGCTGAAACTCCAATTCCACTAAAGATCTGTATAAATGAAGTAAAGTTTCATGTAGTCATTCAGAATACTTGGGCGCTTTTACTTGTCACAGAAAAAAAAAAAAAAGAATACTTGGGCGATTTTCTTGTGAAATGAAACTGAGAATTTGACATTCTAATTTTGCCTGAAACAATGATAGATGTACCCAGAATATATTGAACTAGATATGCAGCAACCCCAAAATCTCAACCTTTCTTACTCATGATAATCGATTATCTCAGCCAATTACACTTTGCCCAAAGGCACCAAACTCATGCAACACTTGACCAACTAATTAATAGGGAGTCAAACAACAATCAATAAAAGCTGAAATTAAATAACAATCTAGTAAGGGAAACAATAGGTAACCCTAATAGCTAAAACAAATAAGTCATATACCATAGAAATGACAGTTGGCATGAGTTATAGGCACTACAGGAGTAGAGAAAAGCTCAAAGAAGACTTTTAGTTTCACGATACAACAGACAAAAATTCCAATTTAGAGGCTGCAAATCACTGCAAGATTAAGGTTGCAGAATTCCAATGCTTATAGGAAGTCATTAGGCAGGATTTGAATCATCAGCCAATTAATGCAATTACTCGGTATAACTTAAAAGGGAAATAGAACTGATGATTCATTTGGAAAGCATGCAAAAGTAATTCTCAATAATTAACTTATGGAAAACCAAGCAGCTTTTATTATGGAAACATACTTGTCCTTGACGATGATGATGAAGTCGAGCCCTTAACATTCTTAATATTGTGTCTGAAGCAAGCTGGAGGGGCATATCTGGGGACAATCTCTGCAAAAGGAAATCTCAAATTAGCAAAATTTGCACAGGGTCCAACACATTAATAAATAAAACATCGTCTTTAGTATTCTAGCACTACAAGGGGAAATTTACCAATCACAAGATGGCATGTAGGAATTCCTATTTTACTTGGCAAAGAAACACAATATGATGATTATCTTTTTTAGAAGCACAATCGGTTGAGAACTTCCTTCCAATGCTTAATTTACATAAGAATCACCTAGAACATCCATTTAACAAAAGGAATGGAAAAACCATCTGCCAGCCTTGCCAATAGGGATACATGTGCCAAATGCTGACGATGATGAGAGAGGCATATTAAACAAATAACTTTTGGATTGACAAAGAATTTCATTGATGATTCGTTTGGTTAAGAGAATTGGGAGAAGAGAAAAGACATATATAAAGCATGACAAATGAATTCATTTAAAAATTTAAAAAAAAAAAAAATCATTTTCTCTCCCTTCTTGCCACTTTTCATACCAAACAGAGTCAAAAAATACCAAAATTTTAGATGAGCCCTTTTATAACAGAATGCTAAAAGTCAGCAGTAAGTAATGAACAAAAATTGTGCACGAGAGAGAGAGAGAGAGAGAGAGAGAGGTGAAGTCTGATACCTCTAGCACTTGCAAAGGATCAAGAGATTCTCCATGATTATGGAGAAGACGAACTGCAGCTTTAAACATGGGCTCCTTACCGTCTTTTGGATCCAAATACATTTCAAGCAATCTGAGGTTTTTATCCACAATAGGCGAAATTAGGCAAGAAAATAAAAAAGAATATTATGCATTCATGAGAGAGAGAGAGAGCAGGGACTAACTGCATATAGGCATCTGGTCTACCAATCTCTGTACAATATTGTTCAGCAGCTTCGCTATCCTCCAACTTCCTGAGATCATTCAAACAATAAATAAATATCCCCAATAATTATTCAATCATAGACAATTATCTTTAGGAAAGGTTCACATGCAACCTTATGATCCTAAAATCCCTAGTGTTTAAGATTTGCAACTCCAGGCAAAAATAATTAGAATAACAAGAAATTCAAGCCAGAATCTAATTATTCTATGCTAATGTTATTCCAAAGAAGAAATCATTTGCCACACAAACTGGAGCATGACATCTTCAGTATCCGAATTCTTAGGATTCTACACGAAAGAAAAATGGAATTACTGTTCTCATTCGTACTACTTAGTTGATGACAGAAGGTGAATACAATTATTCTAGAAAGTAATTGTGAACTTACAAGGCCAGGATTTGGAGCACCAATGTCTCTTGCCCTAGTTTCCTGTAAAGAATAGCCTGTCACAAAGAATAGGAAAAAACATGAGCATTTAAAACTATTCATTTTCACACTAACACAGACAAAAAGGATAGACATTAATATTAGAACTGTCTAGGGCCTCAAAGTTGAACAAATGATCAGTATATTATGCCAATTATACTCAAATAAGCAGAACCCAAGAGACAAGGTAAGATGGAAGAGTTCCAAAGGACCTTTTCCAACCATAATTCTGATCCTTCAATCAGGTCAAGGACCTCTTCGGGATCATACAAGTCTGAAGACTGTAAAAAAATCTGCAACCGTTCTCTGACAGGACTTTGAAAGATAGAATCCCTTCCAGAATCAGAAATATTTGTCTCCTCTGGGGATCCAGCTTCAGTTTCTGTTATATAAGTTTCAATAGCTGATTTGGCCAGCAAAATTGCATAGGAAGTATGGAACTGAGTGTCATCAGAGTCTTGATCTTCAATCAACCATTGGAGGTATCTGAACAGATAAGAATGTGAATGTGAAAAGCAGTTCTTCTAATAATCAATACAAAGACCCAGTGACACACATGCCACCAGGTACATAGAATACCCGACTAAAACTAGCAGTGACAAATTAAGAGGTACTAGGGCACGTTCTTGAGTTTTGAATAGTAATCATTGGGAATAAAGGTCACAAGGATAGAATGATCAATGTAAATTTCATGGTCTTCATGCAGAAATGCTTCTATGGATTCTTCTGGAGATAATCTATACTCCCAAGATGCAATTAGACAATATAAGGAACACACCTTTGAAGAATTTCCACCTTTTTCGGGTCAATGGCAGCAATTACTTCATCTGCAGTTGAAGTACATCAGGAGTGAACCATCAAAAAAGAAACTAATATTTTAAGTAAATGATAATTCATGCACATTCCCACAACCACTTTTAAGCATTACCTACCATATAGTAGTGCAAAAAAAGAGGCAATTCAAGAGAACTACACCATGTCAATGCAAAATTTTGAAGAACATATATACAACAGAATCAACACTCTGTTAGAGTAGCCCTAAACTTATCATTCGAATATGTAACTGGGGAAAAACCTTAAGAACAATATTTTTCCTGCATATAATAAAACGAAGAAGATATCATTCAAATATGTAACTGGGGAAAAAACTTTAACAATATGTTTCCCAAATTATAATAAAACAAGAAGAATAGAACCCTCTGAATGCTGGTGCAGACTTATTCTTCATAACTACATGAGTAAATTATAAATAGATCAGTTTGAATCTGGTACAGCCTTATTAGTCTCAGGCACCTTAGCACCTTAGCACCTACATAGAATTATGTGCTATTTGAAAGCAGGGAGAAGAAACTTGACTGAAGTAACCAACACTTCCACTCCTCCACTAAGGAGCCAATCACAGAGCTTTCTATTATAATCTTATTTATCCAAAAAAAAAAAGGAGCCATTCACGGCAACTCCAAGAAACAAGGAATGATGCAAAAGGTGAGAGGTCATAGAGTATTTAGAAACTCATGGATCTAATGGTTGACATAAGGTACAGGTTGAGAGATTAGCTTTGATGAACTGAAAAGACTGGTTGAAAGCTACAGCACTACAAGAAAATCAAAGAAATAGTAGAACAGCTTGAAAAGGTCCTAGGCTTGCCTTTTCAGTTGTTGGAATTAGCCACTAGGTGGAGTAAGACCTTCAGGCTCCCACTGCTGCCTGATTACCTACATCTCTTGCACCACTTTCTTCAATTTCAGTTCTGCTCCATATTATAGTAAAGCACACATGAAGTAGCCAGAAGCTATACATCTATGCCTTGAATTTTTTACTTTCGGCAATAAGTTATTGTGTTTGAGAATGAATAACGAAATAAATGTGTAACAATTTACCAACTACATATGTTCTTTACAATTTTATTCCTTTATGAAGACAGTAGATATCATATTATATTCAGATAAAAATCAATAACTTTGTAATCTTTTTTTATTCATATATGAAGACAGTAAATATCATATTATATTCAGATAAAAATCAATAACCTTGTAATCCTTTTTTAGTATTGTAAGGTTACTAATTATCAAATATATTACTAAATAATTCCATAACTACCAATAGATAATACATTGCAAAAACATTTTATTTTTTTATAGGAAACATACCAGTGACCAATTAATTGAATGCAATGCATAGACTGGGATGCATTTGACCTGGGAGAATCACCAGTGAAATACCATACTATATATTTATGTAAAAACTTTAGCAAGTAGGAAGTCATATATGGTACCACAAAAAATTATAAATAAATAAAAAAAACGAAAAAAAGAAAACAAAAGCACAGAAAACAAAAGTAAAAGCAAAACAAGAATAAACTTAAATAGTGTAAGTTTTTCAGATTATTATGAGACCTGCCTGGTGAAAGCTGAACAGTTCTTTTCTCTGATGTTAAAACTTGAACAGCGAGTACCTGGTTGATATCTGCAATCTAATATGAAAAACCAACACCCTATCAGCTGTTAGACTCATATAGCACGCAGTTAACTACCAGAAGCACTTCTCCGAAAAATCTTTCATACCCATCCAAGATGTTGCAGTACCAAATCTTGATCAGATGACTCCTCAAGAATCTTTGATGCTTCAATTGCAGCAGTCTCCTTGCCAGATTTAACAGTCATGGAGGCATCCTGCAAATCAATTTCACCTGCAGAGTCTTCCCAGTAGCCAGATGAGTAATTCCTAGCCAGAATTCGCCAAATAGCAAGAGCCTTGGAGCTCATCCCTTTACTTGCATACAGGAAGGCAAGCGTCCGTAAATGCCCGGATTCATTCAGTAAAGTTTCTAACTCCTCCTGCACCGCCCATTGAAGTTGTACTGTCATCCTTCAAGCAGGCTTCTGACTGACCTCTCCACTTTGAAATACATTGGAATACTAAGATTCCGCTGTTTACCAACAACCGCACATGGTGCATTGTCTTGAGGACAATAAACAAATTTCATCTTGACCCTACAACTAACACATAACATAATGTTTTCAAATCCGGAACAATGAGTAGTTGTAACAGTAGGACCATCAAATATCAAACAGTTCACATTCAAACTGTTGAAACCCTCCAGAGCTGTCTGAAGTGAACAAATCATTCTTTTTAGGGCAGTTATTCTCAATCAGACAATCAAATGAACTTGTCTGATAACATTTCTGTACTTAAAAGTGAGCTTTATAATCCGAGTGCTTGAAATACAAAATTTCTCATGGAATAGCCCTCAATAATTGGACGCGTAACAATCATATTTATTAGTTTATGTTACTTATCAAAAAAATATATTTATTAGTTTATGTTATTTCAAAAAAAATCTATTTATTATTTCTATTATTAGTGAGGTGAACTCACGATTCAACCCAATGACAGCTAAACAGCTGCCAATGAACCAGTCCCTTTCACAGCTTCCTCAATGGTCCGGACTTGAAAACATTGCAAGAGTATGAGATCACAGTTCAACCTGCAGACCCCAATACTTGAAACTGCTGACCATGAAACATGCCCTTTCAAAGGTTCTTTATTGGTCCACACAAGGATATATTGCAATAATATGAATACCAAAGGGAGTACAAATGACTGAATATAGTATTCAAGAGAAGGAAACATGACGCATACCACTATACAACTGTTCTCAGTAGATGCAAGCTTCTCCATGTCATCAACACGATTTAGGGCTCTATAGAGGTACATTAAAAGAGTGTCAACTCCTTCCCTCACTGAAGGAGTTAAATCCTTTTCACGTGAAACTTGTAAATACCTGCAGTAAATCTGTATGTGAGAGAGAGAGGAGGAGGAGGAGGAGGAGGAAGGGGGTGTTAAGAACCCACCACTACATGAAAACAAGACAAATTACACATGATTCTGATAACAAAGCAACCCAACACTACATGTAAATCAATTCAATGCGGATACTGAAAACCTACGATTATCGTACATTCATAATTCTACACATCCCCCACCTGAGAAAATATTGGGTGGGGGTAGAAGAGGAAAAAACAACAGTTGAAAAACAATAACTAACTTAGTTAAAAATATACACCTGGTGATGTTTTTGATTGCCGACTCTAATAAATCAGCTTTATTTGGTGGATTCAGAAGAAAATCATCATCCACTGCAGTCTCCACACCTGCTTTCTTAAGAAAAATAGACCTTTGGATTGCCAGCAACCCATCATCAACAACATTTTCAAGAGGTGAAGGGGGAGGATGCAGGCCCCAATACCGATTCCTTGGAACCTGAAAATACAAGTTTCAATTAACTCTTTCAATTTAATGAGCATCATATCACAAGACAAATTACACATTAATCAGATAAAGCAATTTAAACAAACTGAACTTCAATATTACATCAAATCCCTGCAGTATCATACTTTTGCGAGCATACTGCTCCATAACTCATGTCATAAATGCCAAGTTCCAACTGAAAGAGTATTTCCCTTTGCTTTCTTGTACTCTTTCGTTGACTAGTTTGACAACGTATTAACTCCGGTAGAACTACTCACATCAAATGTGTATGAGAAAATTTTGGCCTCAGTTGAGTGCTCAGCAACATAAAAGATGTACAGGCCCTTACATTCTCATCTTGGGTGCACTATCAATATGTAAGAACCCAATCACTCCTGGATATTCACCCAGGATTTGTTCAACAAAATATAAAGTTCAAGACAAGCCTCCTTTCCAACATTCTTATAGAGACAGCCAAAACAAAGTTTCTACTATGTAAAAGTCCATTCTTCTGCAGGAAACCTATTAGATCCAACTCCTTTCCAACCATTCTTATACAAACAACCAAAGCAAAGTTTCTACTATGTAAAAGTCCATTCTTCTGCAGGAAACCATGAGATCTAAGATCAAATAGATCTAGGAAAAATCTAAAGGTCAAGTTCATAAAACATGGATCAAGACCCCTTGAGAGCAGTTGATCAATGAAGTCATCCCATCTATTGTTAGTGAATTAGAATTTCACAATATGTGTCTTAACCCTAGTCAGAATCTATTGGGTACTAAAATGGGGTTCTGATGGCAATAGGATGATTGGCACCATTGGTAAAAGGACCTGAACTTGGTATTACCCACTGGTTGTAACAAATTTTTCAACATTCTCATATCAACCCCCAGAAATTCAAAATCTTAACTTGTTCATGCTGAACTAATTAGGTTCCTCAAGTTGTACAGATAACCTGGGAAAACTGACAGGTTAAGAAATCAAATAACAAACAGTCTTAGGGTTCATGTAACAAAGGAATTTAAAAACGCTCAGTTCAGAATCTGGTGATTAAAGGGCTATAAAAAGTTTCTGTAGGAAAATTCACAACACAAGAAAGAGAAATAAAAACAAAAGTGACAAGAGTGAAAAGTACCATTCTCCAAAAGGTTGTCTCAAATCCAATCTCAAGTCAATAGGAGGGAACAAACTCATTTCTTGACCAGACGATTTTATATTAAACCTCAATCTCATTCTAAATCAAGTGCCCTTCTTTACTAATACTAGAAATCTCTAAACGTGTTATGCTCTTCAAATTGCCCAACCTCAATGGTGCAATTAAACAAAAATACACACAAACTAGGACACCAAAGAGTCCCAATCTATAAATCTACCATACCACTTCTACGCTAAAAATACAGTAACTCTGGGACCAAATTACTAAACTACTTGTAATACGTAGAATTACAAAAATACTCCTATAATAGAAGCTAATGATGCATTTATTTGCTACAGACTCTTTCTTCCCTTCTTTTGCTCTTGCATCAGTCACTCTCTACTATATAAATGAATAAAGAAAGAGAACCTCTAATTTTCTGCAAGGGAATTTTTCCAAGAGTAAAAATTAGTAGAAACCAAAACCAAGAATGTAAAATAAAGCAAAATATAACCCTTCCTACTATATAACATATCCTCATTGTGGCAATAGGGAAGCAAACCTGCAATAATGACCAGAATAAGCCAGTTTAACTTGTTTAAAAAATTAAATAATGATTTTCTTGTCAAAATTGTGGCTTATAACTAGAAAAATTAGTAAATTTGTCTTGAAGTAATATGTTCAGCATGTTTTGCCTTAGAATTGGAAGGAGAAGAAGCAAGCATGTGAATATGACAATCATAGAAACAAGCATATAGGATATACCAGCAATGTCCAGCGATTTGGGTCTCGCATGATGAATGGGAATACTTCAGAAGGCTGCATAGTTTCTGAAAGCAAGAAGTGATTTACTGCTTCCTCAAAATGCAAGTCAAACAGCAAGAGGAACCCCACTTGAGCGTGGACAAAGGAGAGCATTTCCTTTGTCATTTCACCTTCACTCTGAAGTTCCTCAGCCAAGTAGGTGGCTTCCTTAAAGTTCTTCTTTCGTAACAGATCTTTAATTTGTTCTTCAGAAGGTACTTTCCGATAGCAAATAACCTGGCATCAAATGTAAAACAGGATAATTTTCCAGACATCCTACCAACATAAGCATGCATGAGAAAGTATTAATATGGGTCATAATCTAAGAAGCATGGACACTTCTATGAAGGTGTTGTGTCCATGTCCGACACCGTGTCGGACACTCCTAGACACGTCTCCAACCCTTCATGTCCATGTCCATAATTTAAAAATAATTTTTATTATTTCGGACACTTCACCGACACATCTTGGACACTTGGCAGACACACATCCCGTGCACAAGGCAATCTTAGAAACAACATTATACACCTACATCAAAGTGTCCAACCTTCTTTCATTAAACAATTGACATGAAAAAATGTCAAAATATGTAATTACAAAAATATAACTATAATCACAAAATAGGATAGTAATATTATATATAATAAACCCCAAGGGGTTGGCTCAAGTGGGTACGTCACTTGGCCCTGGTGCCTTGGGAAGCATCAGGTCTAAGGTTTGACTCAATACATATATAAATGAAATTTTATATTTATATGAGCCGTGTTCATGCCGTATCCGTGTCCTACTTTTTTAGAATTTGATGTGTCGGCATATCCGTGTCGCATTGTGTCCGTGTCCCGTATCGACGCTTCTTAGGTCATAATGGAATCATCAAGCAGTTAACATCCAATTTAAGGCTCTTATATACACATGGAACACCTTACATTTAACTTAAGTTCGAATGGTTTACATTAGATTAGAGAATAGACATTAATTGAACTTTCAACCAATCATGAAAAGTCTATTAAACACGTGATTCTACTTCACCGAGTCAAGTTTTATCTTATGACTTCCTTAAGTAACTTGACCATCCGATTAATTTTATCGATACCTTTTATAATATTTTTAAACCAAATGGTATTTTGGCAATTTCATATGTGTTGACCATGGGCTGGTAAAGGCCCATGAATTGTATTTCAGGACAAACTGTGATATTCGGTCTTTGCTTGTATATCAGTAGGTTTATATGGCTTTTACTAATTTAAGTCTCTAAGTTTCTAAAAAAGAAATTTAAATCCTATCAAAATTTGGATTATGGTAATCCATTCAGTCCAAAAGAGAAGAAATTTTAGAAATAAAATTTCACCAATGATACTCTTCATAGACGTTGTGATGAAATTGAACTTTAGGTGCAATGACCAAAGGAATTCAAGTGTGAGGCCCTACTTCCTCTTCACATTTTTTTTTTCTTTTTTTCTTTTTTGGACAAGTCTTACTTCTTCTTCTACCTTTTTCCTCTCTTTTTTTGGATCTAAGTCTTTCTACACTCAGTAAGCTTTTAAAACTCCATAATCAGATTGGTTTTAACCCCATTTTTTTACCCTTACAAATCTTATTTCACAAACCCTATTTCCTCCTTTCAACAAATTGTTTATAGCACCATAAAACAACAAAACCACCCCTAGTCCCCTTCACAAATACCGTTCATATACCAAGTCCTGGGATTCTTTTCTTCCCTTTCCAGATTAAACCCCCAAATGCTTATCCCGTTTCTACACAGTTACAAAGCCGGGCCCTAATCTTCAACCACAAACAATACTAAGGATAATCCAACCTCTAAAGCTACCCAAAGGGTCGAGTTCAGAGTCGGACTTTAAACCGCCTGGGTCCGAAGACCCTAACCATGACATTATGCTTTCTTTACGGGTTTTTTTTTTTTCTTCTCAAAAATCAAGCAAATATGGGGTATATGGATATAAAAAAATATGTCTGCCTAGAGAAAAGGCGAGACCCAAAACGAGCCCAAAAGAACTGAGCGAATGATGTAGGACAAGAGAGCAACCTTAAAATAACTAAGAACTCAAAGAATTCAGAGGCTGAAAATTGAAAGAACTAGGGCTGAAATCTGGAGGTAGTGGCTGGAAATTCA
>JAOTQH010000005.1:40781-59423 GCA_025631255.1 Cornus kousa | reverse complement strand
TCTCATAGACAGGCCATGGTGGTTGACTGTTATCATCTTGATAACGGGAGACTGACTTGGGATGTTCAGTTTAGGAGACATTTTCAGGACTGGGAGATTGAGGACGTTTCTCGTTTATTGGAGGTTTTGTACCGCCAGGTGATCACATATGGGTATTCTGATGGATGGCTTTGGGATCCTAACACTCAGGGTCCGTTCGAGGTTAGGTCCTTTTTCAGGTATTTTACGGTTGATACTGGGGCCCTTCCCTTGGAAATCTATTTGGCGTTCTAAGGCCCCCCTCAAAGTAGCCGTCTTTGCTTGAACTTCTGTCTTGGGTAGGATTTTAAGCCAGGATAATTTGAGGAAGAGGAATCAGGTGATGGTCAATCGTTTTTACTTGTGCTTGCGCGATGAGAAGACAGTTGATCATCTTTTGTTGCATTGCAGTATGGCCAGAGACTGCTGGGTTTTGATGCTAAGGTTGTTTGGGGTTCCCTGGGTTATGCCTTGTTCCTTTAGAGGGTTCATTGAGGCTTGGAGAGGTTTCTCAGTTGGGGCTCTCATTCGGGATGCCTGGAGGGCTACACCTCTTTTATCTGGTGGTGCATCTGGCTCGAGAGAAATCGGAGATATTTCGATGGAAATGAGAAGCCTGTCTCTATGCTTAAGTTCTCTATTATTTCCACTATTTTTCGTTGGGTCTCAGTGAGAGATTATAGATCTTTAAAGGAGATTATTGTTTTTTTGGCCTCTTTGAAGGCTTGTGGTGTTTTTTGGCCTTTGTGGTTCTTTGGGATCCACTCCCCTTTTGAGTGTTTTTTATAAAATTTTACTTATCAAAAAAAAAAATCCCAAATTGTAATGAATATATCAACTTTATAAATTTTCAAATATGTATATGAAATATTAATTTTGCAATTTCCCTTACCAAAAAAATGTGTAAACATTATGATTTAAATGATTAATTCGTAAAGTAATGTATTTTTTCATTTCTTATTAACTTAAAAATATTTGTTCATTATCAACTTTATAAATTTCCAAATATGTCTATAAAATATTAAATGTTTAAATGATTTATACATAAGAGTGATGTATTTTTTCATTTCTTATTAACTTTAAAATATTTAAGAGTAATTTACTTGTGACACTTGTTAATATATATCCATTAGCAGTTATCATCTCAAAAATAAATAAATGAGAGTAATGCACAATTTTCCTTATTTCTTATTTCTGAAAAATATTTTCAGTAAATACAATCAAACAGATTTATGAATTTTTGTTCTCCAAAGACTGTTTTGTAGTTTTCCTCAACCAAATGGATTTTCAGACTCAAAAAATTGAAAACTGTATTCTGTTTTGATTCTCCAAAAACTATTCTCAAAAATTGAAAGCTGAAAACTAATCCAAGCAGGGCTTCACTTTTTTGTAACTCTTAATTCTCAATCCTCACTACGTCCTCATTTGTATTTCTAGATTTACTAAAGTTACACTCCATATATTCAGTTTTATTTCTACATATCTTAAAACTCTTTTAGTTCTAAAGCTTCTCTCCAAACCTTCAATTTGGCATTAACCCCTTCTCTAGTCTCAGAAAAGTACTTGGGACTCAAGTTGGTAAATACGCTTATTGTACGCGTATGCGCGTATGTTTGAATTGTTAAAAGAACCAACCATCTTCCATCCAAAACATAAATATGGTAATTGCTTCTTGTTGTCTTCCATCGTATAATACTCAATTATTTGGCTACCGTTCAAGAAACAGCTGGTTCAAAATTGCTCCCAATTTCCTAACTCTGTTGTCAACTGTATTCTGTTCAAACACGGAATCACCTAAATAGTTATTCTCTTTTAGTCTCCATATTCTCTCATCCCCAAACCGATATCATAAACCCATATTTCCATTCCAGAGTGGTGGCCTATGTAAAAAGCTGAATGCCACGCAACACCCCTTCAAATCTAATTTTCTCAGGTTGGAAATTTTATTATTAATAATACTAAATTTATCTTTATTTTTATTTATCAAAAAAGAAAAGAAAAGAAAGTTGAATGCCTGCAACTATACAATAAATCAATTAAACCAGGACCATTTACAATGGAAAGGTGGCAGTGCCAATCGACTGTGAGGGCGTGAATGGGCTGTCTCTGCATCTCTTCTACTCGAAGCCATAAAGACTTGAGTTTGTCTTTCACTCTCTATGATAAGATAATATACATGTATATTATATAAGATGATAAATTATAATTTTTGTGAGGAACAATTAAAATATTCCACATAGCTGGTGGATTTAAGTGACCGTCTGTAGTCTAGTCTGTACTTTGCAATGAAATGGCTTTCAAGATGGTCATAGAAGAGCCGAGATGTCGTAAAGAGAAGGGAACTATAAATATGTATGTATAAAGTTCTATTT
The DNA here is from genome assembly GCA_025631255.1 of Cornus kousa. Lineage (NCBI taxonomy): Eukaryota > Viridiplantae > Streptophyta > Magnoliopsida > Cornales > Cornaceae > Cornus > Cornus kousa. Next base: position 57,033 of record JAOTQH010000005.1, on the reverse strand, counting down.
ATAAAGTTGATGTAACAGAGTGAAAGTAGTCATGAGCTTAGTACTCAGTAGACAATGGTTTCTCACTACAAAATTCACACACACACACACACACACACACATATAAAACTGTTGTAAATGATATTTTAATGATTAATTTTTCGGATGAAATATATATTACATATTATAAGCTTCTCTGCATGGTATAAGAGTAGAAAAAATTTATGCAGCCAAATTTTTAGACCTGAATTTTTAACTGTAAAACGTATCGTACACTAATATACCATTATTCTTATTTTTCAGTTTCCGTTTTTTTGTGCCAAACCTTTTAGATAAATTGAATTATAACACATATTTTCTCCATATTGTATTTTACTAACTATTTTTAGGACCTAAAGGTGTTATCATCGGGGGTTGCTAGATACTGGTGATAATAGTGCAGTATGATTGACTGAATTTTTTAATACATGAATTATAGACTCAAGTGACATCAATGTAACTTTAGATGTGTATCAATATCCATATGCACCAATATTGGGGTGCGATTGCTTAAAACTCATGGGAGAAGTATTTTGATGGATTAGTTGTTTTAGTTATTGGACCTTACATCCCTGAATTGCTATATAGCTGAAAAATATGTGGTTTTAATTAGTATATGAGTACTAATATACTGGTTTTCAAAAATTGAGAGATCTTGCATCAATGCGTAAAAGTCTGGGTACAGTAAATTACAACAAAAAGCATGAGGATATAAAATTTTCTAATGATTGAAGAAAAATTTCCCCCTTTTAAACTTTTTTGCTGTCTGCTTTTGGTGGAAACATTGCACAACTACTAACACATGATTCTTGCAAATCCATGTTACAAGGGTGTCAGGTTTGAGGACAGTTAGTTACCACAATAAGCTATGAAGTATTACTAGAAAGAAAAGAAGACAAAGTAACTTGTGAAGTATATTTATGTTGGTATTAGAAAGAAAAGAAGACAGAAACTTCTGTCTTCTTTTTTACTTTTAGGTTCTAGAAAAGAAGACAATAAGCTATGAAGTATATTTGTGACGGTATTAGAAAGAAAATAAACTTGTGTTCTAGTTGAAACATTGCAGTAAAACATGCAACACACACAATTGCTCTTAGAGGTTACATGTTTTCTTAAACTTCTATTAAAATGTTTCTGCTTGAAATATGGCAAAAGGTTTCATAATTCTTTTATTTGTTTCCAAACATGAATTTGATTATAAATGATTCTCAATGCAGACCCCAGGTAACTATAGCTACAGCAATAATATTTTGCCATCGATTCTTCCTTCGGCAATCTCATGCTAAGAACGACAGATGGGTGAGTGTTTACTTGTTTGAAATCAGTATGACTTTTGCTTTGAATCTGAATCTCTGGTTTGTTGTACCTGATTCTTGATTCAACCTTACCAAACATAGTTCTAGAACTAGTGGTGGCTGACCCATATATAAACAAGAGTCTGTATCTACTTGTTCTCAATGTTACTCTGTGGAATACATATGTATCTCTCTGTCATTGTATAGGAAGGAAAATGTTAGTGATTTTTGTTTCAATTCAAAAATTCCTATAACATGAATATAGTTTCATAGTTTTTATCTAGACAGTGTGCAGAATCTCTTGGTTGTACCAGGTAGCCAGAGATACATGCGATCGAATGTCGCCTTCACTAAGGTTGGGTGTACTTAGGAGTATGGCGGAGGGCTATTCTGAGCTATGTGGAGGATTCTGGACTCCTGATTGCTCATTCTAGCACAAGCACTTGCAGTATCAATGTGTGATTTTAGATGCATTGAAGATCAGATAGGTCCAGAAACACGAGACACAAATATTGCTTGTTTGAACATCTAAAACATTTAGTAGAACTGGCCATGTATGAGTCTTCACTTATCAAAATATATATATATATATATATATATATATATGTATGAGTCTTCTTTTTATTTTTATTTTCTTGACGTGCCTGGACCCTTTATTGTGCAGACAAGAGTCTGCCATTGCACTCAACAAGAGGGCATTGTTTATGAAAGTATGCTCTATTATTAGTTGAAACTTCCTTGGTGATGAGACAAGGTGGATTCTAAGGTGGAAATAGTTAAACACATAAATGGGAAGGTTTGTACTAAATGTAGTTAAGCCGGAGGAACCGCACCCTTAATACCCAGGATACTTGTTTTATTGGAATGTCTTGAGACTCTGCATGAGCAAATTGGAAGCTACATTTCTTATGTTCTAAGAATGTTGGGGCATAGTTCTAAAAATACATTCTTTTGTTTTATTGGATAGGAAAACTGGCACTGAAAATGATTCTTCTTGTGCATCATGGCCTTCTCACAATCAATTACCTGTTCTTTTCTTACTTTTAAGCTTCATGTGAGCGATGGGTCTGAGGATCCAGTGGAGTATTTTATATAGATTCTAGACCAATGCAACCTCTGGATGGGTGTCAACTATCTGTTTACCATTAGGCATGCTCAGAATCTGGCCATTGAGTCATGACGTGTTTTTTTTTCCTTTCTTCTTCCAATTTTATTGCTAGTCTGGGTAGCTTTTGGAATGTTAAATAATTATTAGTTTTTGTTTTATTCTTATCGTTATTGTTGTTTATCTCTTTATTACATAAGTAGGTTTTGAAGCACTTCATGTGTCAATTCTAGTTGCAATTGCTCATGTTAAACCTTAGTGACAATTAAAATTTGTAATGCTTGTGTTTCTAGTTGGTATCTTTATTTATTACGGTTTTTGAATAGAAGGTGCAGTATGTAAATAAATGAGATGATCTGTTCTCTTGCTTAACATCTGTCTTATCTTTTGCAGATTATTGCAACAGTCTGTATGTTCCTAGCAGGGAAGGTTGAAGAAACTCCTCGCCCATTAAAGGATGTTATTGTTGTTTCTTACGAGATAATTCATAAAAAGGATCCAGCTGCAGCTCAGAGGATCAAACAGAAGGTGTTTTCTTCTGCTGATGGTGCTTTTATCAATTTGTGTGTGGTTATTCATTCCCTCTCTTACATGAGCTGTCCCTTCTTGCTTTGTTGATTCTATGGACATCTGGTGCACTATTTCTGCCAGTGCGATGAAGGTTTTTAATATAAGGTGGACTTTTAAGAAGAAAAAAAACACGTGGGATGCAATCAAGTGATATCGTTTTCAAATTTTGAATATTGTTGAGTAATTATAGTCCTCCCTTAGTTACTTTGATGGAATTATCTTCCATTTTAAATTATGAGATATAATATGGAAATGTTAAGAGTATTATCATCATAGTTTATTCCTTCTTCAGAATTCCTTACCCCTACCTTGTAATTCTGTGTTTGCTCATTTTTTACATTTCAACAAGAGAGCTTTATTGTTGGTAACTATCTTCCTCCTGCTTCCATTATTATTTTCTATAAATATGTCTCAAAAATGTGATAATACTGATCTGAATGCAATATGCAGGACGTATATGAGCAACAAAAAGAGCTAATACTACTTGGTGAAAGGCTTGTGCTTGCAACTTTAGGTTTTGATCTGAATGTTCACCACCCATATAAACCCCTTGTTGAAGCAATTAAGAAATTTAAGGTTGCGCAGAATGCCCTTGCTCAAGTAGCATGGAACTTCGTCAATGATGGGTATGATCAAGATACTATTTTCGTTTTCCAATTATTGATAATTCATATATAGTAGTCCTTCCCTCTGCAGGCTGAGGACATCGCTCTGCCTGCAATTTAAGTCCCACCACATTGCGGCGGGTGCCATCTTCCTTGCTGCTAAGTTCCTCAAAGTGAAGCTTCCATCGGATGGTGAGAAGGTTTGGTGGCAAGAATTTGATGTCACGCCACGCCAATTGGAGGGTTGGTCTCCTCTCCTTGTTTCCATAGTAAAATGAGCATAAGATGTTAAGGGACAGTCCCCCAAACAGCACTATGGCTCTTGTACTGCTTGTGTTTTTTTTCTCCCTAGTTTACTGCATGTGTTTTGGATGGCTTTCAGTCCATGATTTTTATTTTTTATTTTTGCTGAAAATTAACCCCACCTAGATGACTGTAGCTGTCTTTTACATCGTTACTTCTGATGGAAACCGAGTAAAAAAGGAGGGTATTTGGGGGAAAACGAAAAACAAAAATAAAAAAAATTAAAGGTACCAGATGAAATGCACTGAATGGTGAGGAGCCTGGTTGGCTGCCGTTGTGCCATGGGTATTGCTGTTTAACTGGGGGGTTTTCCTTTGTGTCTTCCGGTGGTGGATATGTTAAGATTGTCTATTATATCATTATGGCTATTTTTTCTTTGCAGAGGTTAGCAATCAAATGCTGGAATTGTATGAACAAAATAGAGTGCCGATATCTCAAGGAAGTGAAGTTGAAGGAAGCATAACTGTTGGGTCAAATCATCGAGCATCTGAAAAGAGTACAGCTGATAATGAGGAGCAGTTACCAACAAATAGTCGTGCTCAATCAGTTGGAGCAGGTGCAGGAACAGTGTCTACAGTGAAGAGTGGACATTCTAAACAATTCTCGTCTCTTCCAGCAACCGACCATGCACATGCTGATAATTATAGCATGCCATCAAGAAGCAGCCATAACGAAAGTAATGAAAATGGGAGCACTGAGATGGGTAGTGTTATTACTGATCACAAAGTGGACGGAGAAATAAAAGATAAAGAGCATTCTGAGAAAGTGAACATGAGAGAAGGTCCAAATAAATCTAAGTCTGGATCAGAGCGTACTGTAGGAGAAGATCGGGAAAGGAATGGTGGGACAAAAGAAACCACAGAAGCTGGAGAATGGGGGGACAATGGGGCTTTGCAGAAGTCTAGGAATATGCAGTTTCGGGAAGGTCCACTTGGCCAGTCACCCCAGGATGCTATTAAAATGATTGACAAGGTGAAGGCAGCGCTTGAGAAAAGGAAAAAGTCTGGTGGAGACCACTGGAAAAGGGAGTTGATGAATGAAGATGATATGATTGAGAAGGAATTAGAAGAGGGAATTGAACTGGCAGCCGAGGATGAAAAAAACAGGCAGGAGAGAAGGCAGAGCTGGTCGAAAACTGAGAATGAGCACCATGAAGATGTTGGAGGTGGAAAATATCTGGGGATGAAGGGACAGCCATCAAGGGTAGAGGAAGTGGAGGATGTGGAGGAAGAGGAAATGGTAGATGATGCATTGCCTATATTGAACAATCACAAGAGAAGAGGGAGCCCATTGGATAGACCGTTGGAGGCAAAGCGGCGACGTGATTAAATCTCCAATTACCACCACAGCATAGCCTCCATGATACCATAGAAGATTGACATGGGATGAGCCGAATTGGTTATGCAGACAGGGAGCACGGAAGGCAATAACAGGAGGATTATCTGAGACAATAACCAATTGCTGTATGTAATTTAGTTACTTCATGGTTAGTATGCCTGATAATTTGACGCTGCTGAGTTGTATCTTTTTGGTAGTATAAACTATGGCATGTAATGTGCGTTTTTCGCCTAAGTAGGATCTTGGCCCTTGAGTTTCACCGCGTCTTTAATTCTAATTTATTGAAGCTGCACTTCATATATATATATATATATATATATATGATTGTTACACCCTTATACATTGGTCCATTAAATGATGACATTTATCCGTTAGATTGGATTAAATAGATGAGCGTGTAAGGAGTATGCACTCGTTGTAGCATTTTCCATTAGATAAAATAGGGGCCTTCAAAAAGTTTTTTATTTTCTAAAAAATTAGAATTAAGTCAAAAATACTTGCTAGTAATAGTATTATTTTATTTATATTTATTTTATTGAAAGTTCAAGCAATACAGTCTATTTTGTCCTCGTATGGTTCAAACCCTCGACCTTCAAGAGCTTAATCCGTTTTGCTTTTTAGCGTCATTAATTGCATAATATTGTATTGATATGGGAATCAGTAGTGACCGTTCTCTTTTCGTTCTCTACTTTCTAATATGAATAATGTGAAGTTACAACTTACAAGTTTAGTACACTTAATTTAAATGCAGTTCTTTCGTGTTTAAAGCAAAGCAAAACTACAAGGTATAAAAATTTGTCATATTGTGGATCATGGAAATCTTTTCCTTGAAAGATAGATAGCGAGGGAAACACCCAATAACCAATCAGAACCGCCCAACTCAGGTCTCCCCAACCTTATCCTCTCTGCATTCACCACCACCACCACCACCACCACCAATCTCACCTCCCCCTAAAATCTAAATACCCTCCATTCATCTCCATGGCTTCATCCTCCAATCTTCCTCCTTTCTACACAGTCCAATAACAAAGAAAGAAAGAAAATGTCTCTCACAATCCCCAAAAACATCCCCATAACCATTTCAAAAACAACATTCGCTTCCCAGTTTACCCCCAAAACCATTTCAAAAACAACATTCGCTTCCCAGTTTACCCCCAAAACCAGGCCTTCCAGGATTCTGTTCCTGAACATCGTGGGTTGGATCGGGTGGGTGGGTCGGAGCTACTTGATCGCGATCAGGGATGAGAAGAAGCCCACACAAAAGGAGATCATCATCGACGCCCCTTTGGCATCGAGTCTCGTCTTCAGAGGGTTGATCTGGCCTGTCACTGCTTACAGAGCCCTCTTGAATGGGGACCTCATCAACACCACCGTATAGAGTCGAGTCTAATAAGTGTCGATTGTCTCAACAACCTTCAATGTAAATTGTATGTTATGTGTTTGCTTCTGACATCATAGCCAGGTTTAACCTTGTTGACACTATAGTATTTATTAAAGTGGCATAAACATAAAAATCTGACATTGAACTTTTCCCGTTGCATGACCTCCGGTGTCACTTGCAGTGATTTTCTTGACACTTAATTATATACAAGTGAGTGCCATTACGCATGTGCCAGTTCTAAAATATTAGATTTCACAAAAACTTTTCATAACAAATATTTATGGTCACCAACATCATCTCACCTGGATTTATTAGAATAAAAAGGGATATCATAGAGAGACTACTAATTGTAACAGAGATCAGCCATTGTTACCTTAGTATATACACAAGAATCTGCTTTTTTATCATGAAAATTCTTCCTGTTCAACATTTGTAACCCTCCTTTGGGTCACCTGAGGACTCGAGTATTCAATACCACTTTCAGTCGAGGAGATATTTGATGATACAGATGAAACAGGAATTGAACTTGATACTGGGTTTGACTGCTGCATTTGATTTCTGTAACTCTTAAAACCCAGAGACTGAGGTGGCCTTGGTGCTTCGGTAGTTGGACGACCTTGAGCTCCTTCAGCAAGTCGCCTCAAAAGGTTCATGACAGTGGGCAGAAACCTCGACAAGATGGAAAGAAGTCCAGCCAACTGCACACAATATGGCATGGGAACTACATTAGGCATCAACAAGGACAATAGTTATTTGACAAAGCTTCTGTATTACAATAACACCAAAATAATTACCAAAAGAATGTTCTCTGGACAACACATCATTGTATAAGAATAACACCAAAATAATTACCAAAAGAACGTTCTCTAGACAACACATCTCAACTTTCTCATTCATTAATAGATATGGTTATCAGGGGCAATCTTTAAATTCTTCTTTCTGTTGTTCCTCTAGTTTTCAAGGCATCCTTTTCCTCGAGACGGGATGACTATCAAACAATCATACAAATCTTCGTTTGCTTCTGCCTGCTTGACCTAGTATCTAATCTAAATTGACATTATCACTTGTGGAACTTAACGTATGCCACGAACCAAACCACAGATTTAATTTGTGGCAAACTGTACGAGGATACAGTGAAGTATGGCATTCCAAATCCTTTACATACTTCCAGGATGGAGAGCTAAAGATGGTTGATTCCTTTATTAGATTACTATATGAGAATCCTGTTAACGCGGCTAGGGAGGACGTCTTTCAGTGGAGAGCTATCAGTAATGGAACATATAGTGTCATTAAAGATGTCTAGGTAGAAGGGAAGCATAACTATATGAGAATCCTGTTAATGTGGCTAGGGAGGATGTCTTCCAGTGGAGAGCCATCAGTAAATCGAACATATAATGTCATCAAAGATGCCTGGGTAGAAGGGATAATAAGCTTCTTAATAAGTGTTGAATGTGTAAGAAGGCTAAGGAGACTATTAAACATCTTCTATTGCATTGCGAGGCAACCAGGATCTTTGGTGCACGTCTTCTCTTTTTGAAGTTCCAAGGGCATGCTGGGACCAACATTGCACCTCTTTGGCTGTTGGCATGGAGTCTGTGCTAACACTGGAATCATACATGTCTGGGTGCCTGCACTTTTGTGCCTTACGTGGTGCATTTGGATGTAGAAAAACGCCTCAAATTTTATGAGGTGGAGAGGACAGTTCTTGTATTAAAAGGATACTGCTACATAGTTGTACAGTTTTGGTTGTCAAGGAAATTTTGCGACACCATTTCTCTATTGCAGTGACTGGAGTTGCGTTAAACACTCAGACACTTCACATGCATCTGGATTCAACCGTCTGGCGGACTCTTATAATATGTAAAAATAAATATAATAGCGTAAAAACTAGAATCACTACATTTAGAAGGTGGACTCATCAAGGAAGACATACAAAAACACAGAAGAGTATTAAGTAGTAGTGTCTTAAATAAATGATAACAATCTTTAGCTTCTTTCTCCATCTATTAATTGGTTCACACAGAGTAATAATGTAATTAATGAGCATCATAGCTAACAAAGGCCTCATGTCAGTATTGAAGAGTTTTAAATAACCAAAACAAGTTTTCATCCTTCATTATAATTTTTTTTAAAAAAAATTAATAAAAAAGAAAAAAGAAAATTACTCACAATGCCATTCCGAAACTCCCCTGCGATGTCCATTTGCACCCATAAGGCTTTTGTGAGTAAATATATGACAAATAATGCCATGAGATAAAGAGGATTCCTGTTTGAGTAGCATAAGTGAGTCAATAAAGACGATTAGAAAGAAAAGGGGGCATAGACTGAAAAACAGAAGCAATCGAGCTGAAAGTGAACTTTAAACATGAATGAAATTTACAGAACAGAAGTTAAGCCTCCTTGATTAGATGTAATTACTTTAAAAGGAGCATGAATTCGTTAAACCCAAGAACAACCATTGCCAGTATAGCCCAAGGAGGAGGTAACCAGTTGTTGCTCCGCTTGTGAGCCTCCTGAAAAGAATGAGAACTACAATACATCAGAATGCCAGATTAGTGCCTTACAGGCATACATCATTAAAGGATCATGTGTGAGTTCACCAACATTGACCATTGAAAGGATAAGAATATGGAAACAAAAACAAAACATGCTGAAAATATAAATTGGTGTATCAACACAAGAAGAATAAAGTAAGAACAGAAAGTGAATATAATCAAGCTTCTGATTCAAATTTTGAACATGGGATCTCAAACTATTTGAGTCTCATACCTTCGCACGTGCAACTTTGAGTCTTAAGACTTCTATTCTTTCTTTCTTCTTCTTTGAGTCTCAAACTATTTGAGTCTCAGTTTTTAGTATAGTAAATTTAACATGTAATATTGTTTCAAAGTTCGTAAGGAGTTGATTCAATTATTTAAATAAATTGATCATAATGAATGATCTCTTGAATCCTTATTTATTCATTGATGAGCATAATTTTAATTCCAAATAAACAAAGTGACCACTTTCTTTCAAATTCGATGAATGACACCACATTTATGGAATAAATTGCAAGACAAGAACTTATAAAAGAGAAATAAATTTCTGAAAGAGCACAATGTATAATTATATACCAGTTGAGAAATTGCTCGAGCGACCATAGGATCAGTTTTCGCCTTAAATTGCCTCCATAGAGACTTGCACTGCATAGGCATAATCAGAGTGTTTTTTGGAGGGGCCTCGATAAAAGTTCTTCCTTCATGAGGAATCAGTTCAACCTAAAAAAAATTACATATAAATACAAAATTACCAGCATTATATACTTATAACTACCTTCTTCCACGTGCTTGAAGCAAGAGGATCTGCAGAATCTCCAATGCTCCTATCTTGGGTAGAAGGAACAACCACTATTCCATTGGATTCCTCATCTAATTGTATCTCATTGGATTCCTCATCCAATTGCATCTCGTCGGATTCCTCATCCAATTGTATTGCAGCCAAAACAGATAAAAGCTTCAAAGACTACAACATAATGATAAAATACACCATTTAGGAACTGCCAAATTATGCACATACAAGTAATATTAACTCCCATCATTATGTTGTGATGTTAGAGGGGGTTTTTTCTGTGTGTTTTTCTAAAAAATGTCATCTCAGTCTCGAAAATCGCACGTCAAAATTGATTTTCTGGTACGAGTACTTTTTTGGGAAAAAGTCTGATCTAAGGGGTATTTTAGGGTTTTCAAGTCAAAAATTATTTTAAGTGGGGTTTCTTCTTCCTGTTTTTCCAAAAACTGTCGTTTGGTGCCTCAAAACGGCACACTATTTCAGCATTTTTTTGCCCAGCACTATTCACTACTATTAAAATGCTATTCACGGCTGCGACAACGTCAAAACTTTATTTCTACTTTTCTCTTTTATCTAGACTACAAACCAAATGATTCTTGAGCCTATCTTCGTTAATTTTTCACTGTCTATCCAATGATGTATTCGGTAGCACTCATAACTTTTAAAAAATTACCATTTCGCCCTTAAGGCTAAACTTATCTATTTTTAAAACGTTGCTTTTGCATTTTTGTTTTCTTTTAAGTTCCGTGGCTTCATGGGAAGCCATGTTTGTGTCTTAGAGATGACGTACATCTCTTGAGACCTTATTTTCATATGAAATGACCATTTTACCCTTAGGGGGCATACTTGGTCTATTTTCACCATTTTACTTTTGCATTCATTTTCTTTTTGTTCCGTGGCTTCATATGAAGCCATGTTTGTGTCTTAGGGATACTGAATATCCCCCATAGACTTTGTTTTCTATTTTCGCTTTTGTATTCCGGATCTATTATCGGATCATCCTTCGGGTCATCACAGTTCACACTGGATTGAAAAATTTAGGGTTGTCACACTGATAACGTCTTTAAAATATATATATTTTTATTTATATATAGAGAGTAATTTGAAGACACAATAGAAGAAATATAGAAGGAGCAAGAGGTATATTATTAATATATTTTCTCAAGTCTATCATCAAGACCAACATTAAGTAGTATATATAGGTTTTACGACATAAAGTAGCATAGTGCCCCAACCGCAGCCCCAACTACAGCCCCAACCACATACCCCTCCGGACCAAACACAACCCCAACCTCAACCCCAACCCTAGCCCCAACCCCAACCGCAGCCGCAACCTCAGCCGCAACCTCAACCGCAGCCCTAACCCCATCCATAATATCCAATCGAGTGTTGTCGTCTGGAGGAGGAACCTTGCAATCCTTCTGAAAAGAATGAGAAGTACAACACATCAGGATGCCAAATTAGTGCCTTACTAACATATATCATTAAAGGATCATGTATGGAGGGTATCTCCAATGCAAAATGCTATATTTTCATACTAGCTAAATCTATATTTTGAGAGGAGGTACAATGTCAAAATGCTATATTTTTGCTATTATGTTCCAATGAAGCATTTCATTCAAAATATTATTTTTTGACACAACAACCATTCCAAGTTTTTAGAGCCCATTGGAGTGCCATATTTTCATTTTAGCAACTTTTAACAATCTCAAAATATAATAGGTCTTTTGAGAGCCTCCTATTAGAGTACCTTATTTTCATCCAGCTACCATATTTGGCAACACTTTTGACAATCTTAAAATATGATAAATCTTTTGAGAGGCCACTAAAGTGTCGTATTTTCATCTACTTATTATATTTTGAGTTTGAAAGGCCATCGGAGATGCTCATTCACCAATATTGACCATTGAAAGAATAAGAATATGGAAACAAAAACAAAACATGCTGAAAATATAAATTGGTGTATCAACACAAGAAGAATAAAGTAAGAACAGAAAGTGAATATAATCAAGCTTCTGATTCAAATTTTGAACATGGGATCTCAAACTATTTGAGTCTCATACCTTCGCACGTGCAACTTTGAGTCTTAAGACTTCTATTCTTTCTTTCTTCTTCTTTGAGTCTCAAACTATTTGAGTCTCAGTTTTTAGTATAGTAAATTTAACATGTAATATTGTTTCAAAGTTCGTAAGGAGTTGATTCAATTATTTAAATAAATTGATCATAATGAATGATCTCTTGAATCCTTATTTATTCATTGATGAGCATAATTTTAATTCCAAATAAACAAAGTGACCACTTTCTTTCAAATTCGATGAATGACACCACATTTATGGAATAAATTGCAAGACAAGAACTTATAAAAGAGAAACAAATTTATGAAAGAGCACAGTGTATAATTATATACCAGTTCAGAAATTGCTCGATCGACCATAGGATCAGTTTCTGCCCTAAACTGCCTCCACAGAGACTTGCACTGCATGGGCGTAATCAGAGTGTTTTTTGGAGGGACCTAGATAAAAGTTCTTCCTTCATGAGGAATCAGTTCAACCAAAATACAATTACACACAATACAAAATTACCAGCATTATATACTTATAACTACCTTCTTCCACGTGCTTGAAGCAAAAGGATCTGCAGAATCTCCAATGTTCCTATATTGGGTAGAAGGAACAACCACTATTCCATCGGATTCCTCGTCCAATTGTATCTCATTGAATTCCTCATCCAATTGTATTGCAGCCAAAACAGATAAAAGCTTCAGAGACTGCAACATAATGATAAAATACACCATTTAGGAACTGCCAAATTATGCACATACAAGTAAAATTAACTCCCATCATGACAGATCTTTGCAGATTACCACAGAGCGTGCATCCTTCGCTTTTTGTTATAATGTCTTCCTTCTTAGTCGGCTTTGAGTCAAAGTGGAATGCAGTTAAGAACCTGGATATGTTCCGAAGCTATAAGCACCAAAGTGACAAAAATTCCAATTATAAAACATTCCTCCATTAAATTGGCTACCTATACTTCATGCGGATCAGAACTTTCCTTGCTTCCTCGCTTGCCTTTTTCTCCACCATACTTCTAGCGTAGTCCCTCAAATTTTGCAACAATCTGTTAATTGTTGCTTGGTTCAATTCAAAACTAGCAGTAACAGTTAAAAAACCTGATGTGGCAGCCTCAGTCTCGTGTATTAGTAGCTTTCTTATTGATGCCCAGGTGCCTTTTTCTCCAGCTTCGAAGAGGGATTCTACACGTTCAGTCAGAGCTTTTATAAGTTGTTTCTGCAAGTCAAATAGATTCCTATTGAGTTACATACAAAATGAACTAAGATTCCTGTTTTGGAAAAAAAAAATGATCTAAAAACAAAAAAGAAAAAAAGAAAGAAAAAGGAAACCCTACTAGAACACCAATGAGTTGCACCACAACGATGAAATTACCTCGAAGTTAGCTACTATTTCTGACAACTTCGCACTACGAACTGATGACGCGTGTGCCTCAATTTCATGATAAAGTTTTTCCCCCACTTTTGAAGCATCCCAATTAGCTTGCCGTATTGCAGCATCTGAAATTGGGGGAGAAATAAACCATCAATTAAGCTAAGGCACGAGTCTATAATTTAATATTAACAAACCTATAATTTAAAAAAAAAAAAATGAAAATATAAATATAAATAGGTTCTTGTTTCATTTTATTAACTACATAACTAGCAATTTTGGAAATTACTATTCTTTTAAATTAATTCCAAAAGATTGTAAAATAAAAAATAATAACAATAATAAAAGAAGAAACAAAATGAAACATGATTATCAAAAATCATCCATTCTCAAATAGTTAAAACAGTAAAACCCATATAATTTAATTCTAAGATCTTCAATGCATGTATTTACTCAAGTATTGCTAAGGATGACAATTTTACCTGTCCCCGTGGTTACCCACCCCACCCCACCCCCTTTTTGGCGGTTTTGGGGGGACCGTTTTGCTTATTTGGGTGGGGATGGTTTGATGTAATAAAAACCCGCGCGGGTTTGGTGCGGGGGCGGGGGGAGGTCACCCCGCACCACCCCGCCCCGTTTAGATAGCAAATTACTTAAGTACTCTTATTTCATTAATATATATATATATATATATCTTCCACTATATATTATGTACCCTATATAACAATATTAAAGTAACAAATGAATTTTATTAAAAGGAAAGTTGCAATGGTGAAGAATTGAAGATGAGGAGGGAAAAAAAAAAAAAAAAAAACTAGCAAATCTATTTCAACAATAAATAAATTGTGGTACCCGCGGGGGTAAAAATGTTAAATGGTTACGAGGATGGGGTGGGGATGGGGGTGGGGTTTTTAAACAGTTGCGGTGGCAAGGGAGGGAACACCCGCCCAAACCTACCCCCGTTGCCATCCCTAAGTTGTAATGATCCGGATTTTCACTGATATTTTTTTTTCGTTGATCTTTTCCTTTTTGAGTTCGGTTTCAGGTCACTTAGTATCGTCTTGAGTGCTCTGGAGTGTTTTCCGAGACTCTTTTCTGTGGATTGACGACTTCCTTTGAGGACCGAGACATTTTCACATTTTCACTTTTGTAGAAAAGTATGCTAAGTGTTTACTTTTCTTGTAAAGGGTAAGATGCATAACCCTTTTGTAATGTTCTAAACTTTTGGGGTTTTGTGTAATTACATAAAGTAATTATTTTTCATCTTGGGGACCATTTTACAATTTTATTTGGAAGTTATTTTCAAAAAGGACCTTTTTGTAATTTTTGGAAAGTGTGACAAGTGTCAGACTCTCATTGGTCCACTTGTTGATATTTGTGTGGAAACACTTTGAGGCCTTGGCTGATGACATGTGGAGGGTGGAGATTGAACCACTTGTTAGCCTAGGATTGGTGCACATGTTACCATTGATTATTGACAAGTGTAGGCTTGAGATTAAGCCTAGGATGGAGCCTTGGATGAGTGACAAGTGTCTGCACCAAATTAAGTCTTGCAATTGCTTTTGGACCACTTTGGGATTATGGTTTTAAAGAAGGGTTTTTGTGCAATTGACCATAGTTGTGTGTGTTGACCATGGTGTTGGATCACCTAGTGAGTGGAGAATTTCTAATTCCTCCACTCACACATTTTTCACATTATGTCATTAGCTTCCTCACCACAAACCCTAACCTCCATGGATGAAGCTTAAAGCCTTAAGCTTTGACCTTGATTTTTGAGGCCCTTCCACTCTCCTTAGACTATGAAGCTTGGAACACTTTTTGTTCCCCTCATCCTTCTCTTCATAACCCTAGAAGGGTTTACCATTTTGATGCTTGCTTGCCTTAGATTCAAGAAGAACAATCCTCTTGTGAGGTAGGGGATGTTTTAGGGTTATGTTTTTGTTTCTTGCATGCTATTGATGCTTTTATAAGTTGTATGCATGACTTTTGTTAATTTGAGAAATTTATGATTTATCATAGCTTGCATATAAATCATTTTAGACTTGATAAATGGCATGGCCATGAGTTGATTTTTGATATATGTTAATTTGAGATGATTTAGATGAATTTTCAAATCTAGAGATTAAATGGATATAATTTGATTTAACTTCTAGTAAATTGTATTTTACTTGGATTCCATTTTAGACTTGAGATATGGTATGACCATGATTTGGTGCTTAATATATATTAATTTGGAATCATTTGAATAACCTTTGAAATTTAGAGATTTAATTAATTTAGATTAATTAAATTCTACATGATGATGACTTGCTCATTTTGCTCTTTTGATTTGATCCATGTAATGAGCATGCTATGTTCTTTAACATATAATAATTTGAGGTTATTTGGATTTGATTTGAAATCTAGAAAATTTAATTGTTTTGTTTAATTAAATTCTCTCTAATGGCTTCATGGATCTATTTGTGTTGTAGAAGTTGTTTCTATATTTAAATCATGGATTTGGACTTGTAGTGTAGTCACTTGGTTATGTTTTGAGCATTTGATAACATTGTAGTTATATTTATATTCATCTTTATGGAATATATTGTTGTCTTGTGTAATGAATTACACTTTAGTATTTGGTATTATATATGCCATTTTAGAATTGAAACTCTAAGGCATGAATTGTGTGGTTTCAACCTACTTGTGCATGGAAGGTGGTTTTCATGCATTATATAAATTATGTATAAGTTGTGAACTTATTTGGTCTATTTTGGAGTCTTGGGACATTATTGTTACAAGTGATATGGCTAGAGTTTGGCTTTAGTGCGGGAGGTATGAGTTCTCCCCAATTGAGATAGTGCGCACTAGGGTGGTCTTCCCAGCGGGTT
>JAOTQH010000005.1:14735-40681 GCA_025631255.1 Cornus kousa | reverse complement strand
ATCTTATATTAGTTGGGTCATGTCACCAAGTTAGATGAAGGTTGAACACCAGCATTGTTTAATTCTTTTATTTATTTATTTATTATTATTTTTATTTCATAATCGGTGTTAACTTTATTGGGAAACTTTATTAGTATATATGTTAAAATTGACATATTATTTTTGGTATAAAAACTCAACCCATTTAATTAAATTTTGACTTATTTAATTAAACTAGTTAATTCATTTATTTAAACTTCGACTTAACTTGATCTTGATCAACTTTAATATCAACTTCTATTATATTTTAAAGTTCATATAGGTATTTTTTTATATAAAAAAAAAATCAAAATACAATTAAGTTAATTGTCATCAACTCTTGCAATGAATAGTATCTCTCTTATTGAAATGAAACATTTGTCATTTTATAATTTTCATTCAATATTTTCTTAAAAAAATTCTTATATTTGTATTTTGTAATTAAAATATATATATATACACAAACAAGTTGTAGTGACACTAAAAAAAGTTAAGAAGCATGTCATTTTTCATGTAAAGTGTTCTTGACGCGAATAATAATAGGTGAAACAATTTGAAGGGGGAAAAAAAAAAAGAACAAAAGATTAGGTGAAATAATTTGAAGGTTCATTGTAAAGAGAAAATTCTAACATTGATTTGAGTAAAAGAAGACTCGTTACAATAGAATTCACGGAGTAAATCTCAATGGGAATAAATGGTTGAAAGTAATAATACCTTTATAGAAAAATCGAATCGAAAAAAATTAAATTATAATTACACCTTTTCTTCACAATGGAGCCTTCAAGAGAATAAGGCAATAATACAAGTTTCTTCTTAAAAAAATGGACTGCCTGTCACTGATTTATATATCCATTTCCTCTTTCGATGCAACTGTTCTTTCCAATGATGGATCTTAGCATCAACTCTTGCAGATAACCCAATGTGAGTTGTCTTCTTGGAGTTTTGTTGTTCCCTCAGCCACATAGGTTTCTCCGTAATGTCTTTCTTACAATACTTCATTTCTTGGATCACATGATCATCCATGGGATAGAACGACCGTTGAATAACAATGTGTATGAAGTATGGGGAAAGAGAAACAATTATCACAAGCAATGTAACGATCCAATACTTCGGTGCAGGCCCGAGAGCTTCGGTGAGGAGGTGAAATCCGCCGTGTGAATGTGTGGGAGGGAGTGCACCATAGAGCAGCAAGAAGACGTACCAGCATAAGATGCTTCCCCAGATGAAGAAATGGTGAATCCAAGTGAAGTGGTTGATGATAAGAGCAATTTGACAGTTGACAGTCCAGATTACGCTTGTGTATATAATGGCACCGATATGTGCAACGTCTGCCACCTCCCCATCTTCTCGGAAAGCATCTGGGGAAAGTACATAGATGTTTATCATGAAGATGGCTAAAGAAGCCAACGTGCCATTCAATATCCAACCAACAATGCGTTTCCAGCTGAAGTTGACATTCTTTTGTCCTTGTTGATAAAGGACCGGAAACTATTCCATTGACAAGAAGGAAAAAAACAGAAGAAAATTGCATTAGGTCTAGACTTATTAGAAACAATGGTTCAAGAGGAATTAATCTGTCTTCTTTTCTTTTTTTTTTCCTGTTATCAAATAGATTGTATTTAAATGCAGTTCCAATCATGGAGGTCCATCATTTTATAGCAAAATAAATAATGAGAATTAAGGTCCAGCTTATATCAATTGCTCACTGACTGATAACATCACACCACATCATAGTATGGTCAGGTTTCAGTCATATAACTGCAAAAGATACTAATGTGTGTTGTGCTCCGACACCAGAGCAATAGAGGAGTTACCGGGACAATCTATGCGTGATTCTGGACTTATGAGTGCATGTGCATATGTGTGTTAATGCGAAGCCACATTTACAGGCGGATGTGTGTGTGTGTTTTTGCCCCCGCCCACTCCTGATCCCAACATCCATGGCTTCCCAACGCGAGACTGTTACGTATCTTGTGTTCAGACACCAGAGTGAAAGAGGAATTAACACGACAATCTGAGAGTACTTCCGTTTTTGAAGTGTGAATGTGCATACGCGTGTGGGTGTGCATGCGCAAATGCTGAGCATACATTTATGTTGTTTTGATCTTTTTACCTGCAGGCAGACATCTGATGAAACATCCTGCTCAAGGACTCCCAATGCTATAACTGGCAAGGACGTCAAGATGACATTGAACATTACCATATACCAATCATCATATAAAGCATTTCCAGAGAAATTTGTGTATATTTCGTAGTAGAACAGAGTAAGGCCAAAAGCTATATTCTTGTACACAAAGTAGAGAATCTACAGCAAGGGAAGAAAAATTAAAGTCCAAACTGGATATCAAATAAATAAATAAATAAAATTGAGGCAATGAAGTTTTACCATCTTGGAGATTCTTTTGTAACACCAACGCCCGTGAACTATAAGTAACCGTTCCAGGAAACGAAATTGAGGCAATGAAAAGTCGCTTGCCATGGCTGCCTGCAAATGACATTCCATGAAAACATTCAACGATGCAGAAAAACACATCTATGCAACTATTGTCACATTTATATCATTTGAATGGAGAATTCATATCAACATAATACTTTTCTCCCAGTCTACAGCTCTTTAGGCAATTCTTTTGGAGGATCCATTTGTTTCTTGTAGTTTGTAATATAATTACACCTCTCTTTTAGAAATAAGAAAAACTAATAGTGTTATGACTGAGTTACGAACAAATATTTTATAAAGATGGACTTTTGGAAATTAAAAATGCATTTTTGGCTTGAATCGAATCTATATGCAAGGTCTTACTAACTGGTGATTAAACTATTAAATGATAACTACTTTAAATGCCAATGGGTATGCAGTATGGTTTTGGCAAGGATTAGAAAATTTTGTATACAGCATGTGCGTGTGTGGATATTACAGCCACTCACAGAAGCACTATGAACCTTAATTGGACATCTTTCTTAAAGATTCCACTAATTGTCAAACAACAGAGATTTTGAAAGAACTTTAATACATACAAGCCAAAAACCAGTTTTTCCTGATTCAAAACTGTTAGCATATCCATCAAATGAGAAAAAGCAACTGTCTATTAAAGTGCTAATAATTTATTCAATTTTGATCTATATGCAACAAAAGCACTAAAAACATTTCATCTTATTGGTAAGATAAAATACAATAAAGAACAATTTCAATCAGAAGGTGAACAAACTAGGGCTTACCTGCATCCCTTCCATGCCACTGATACCTACTCCAATATCAGCTTCTTGAATCATGCCAACATCATTTGCTCCGTCACCGATTGCCAAGGTGGTCTTGCCAGTGTATTCCTTAACCAATCGAGTAATCTGCAAATGCCATTTGCACAATTAACCTTCTTGAAACATGCATGGACAAACATTAAAAACTACATGTGAATACGGTTAACAAGGTATCATGTCATTTTATGTATCTGATACTTCAAATATGCAATAACACATTATATGATCTACCAGTTTTAATATGAAGAAAGAGATTCTGCTATAACAAACGGAGATGGAAAACAGAAAATGAAGGAGATCTACCGGAAGCACAATTAATAAAACAAATAAGATATTACAAAGGAGAAAAGATGCAAGAAACAGGATAATATTGAAAAATAATAATAATAATAATCATAAGTAGCTAAAATCCAATAACATGACTGCCATTATTTTGAATTCTCCAATAATCAAACGAAATCCATTCCAATATTATTTTAAAAATCAGTAGACTTATTTGATTTCATTGGTACATTAAAATCAAACAATAATAAACCCCAAGGGTTGGCCTAGTTGGAAAAGACTTGGGCCATGGTGCCTCATGAAGTATCAGGTTTCAGGATCGATTCCTGATAGGTGCAAACAATTCCTTGGAGGGGGGTGTGTGAGTACCAACTAGGAAAAAAAAAAAAACAATAATAAAGGATATTTAAGTTATGTATTGTCCTACCAAGGCTTTCTGTTTCGGAGACACGCGACAGCATATGACAGAAGCACAATGAACTGCTAATCGTAAGAACTGATCCTTTACGTCACCTCTCAAAGCAATTTCAAGAGCTCTCCCATCTACGACCAAAGAAAAAGGAGAATCCTTGTTGCCTTCTCCACAGATCACTTGATAAGAACTTTCAATCTGATGTAAAATGACTTCTTTCATGGCCTGAAAAATTATAAAAAATGGAAGTCTATCATTACCAACTCAGAATATCTTATATAAAACAAAAAAAATTATAGTTAACCACATTGCAAAGCCACAATGCCCCAGTACAAGCAATAAAGAGAAATTTTAGAATTCCAAATTTTATTTTTCCGTCTTCTTCTTAAGAAGCATATGGTGCTGAAATTACATATCTATAGCCTTGGAAATAGCAATTCACCTTCACTTGATTGTAAGATTCACCTTCTTCGCTCAAATTCAAATGAAATTGTCTCATATCGCGCCGAAGTAAACTGCAAGCAAATCTGCCAGGTCGATGGAAATGTAAAATGAATTAAAAGATTCAGATGCTACAAAGCTTACTGTAAAATCCACTTTTTCCTTTTAATGCTTTTGAAAGGGTGTAACATTTTTGAAGCTAAAGGAAACTTTAAAACAGTCACTTGTCTAACCCAACATTAACTGCAGTCTCCTTCTTGTCACCAGTGAGCAGCCAAATCTTCAGTCCTGCTTGAGCAAGTTTATCTATGCACTCAGGAACCTGATATTAATGTTGATAGAATCATTATGAGAACTTTCATACTGTTGGTAGCCATGAATAGTTTTAAGCCAAGTAAGTTTATTCTGACCTAAGTGGCAAAATGCATGGATAGTTTCATGCATCATGTCACCAAAAAGCAATGTTATAACTTGACATTATAATTTTACACAGAATGTGCTCACTCCCCTCTGTACTCCTTTGTGGCTTGTGGCAATTGTGAACCAAAATGAACTGTTGAAATCAAACCAGAGGGGATTCTTTCTAGGCAAATTAACTCCCTCACACAGGGTGGGACAAAAGTTTGGTGAGAGAGAAAGTAACCATTACAAAGAAGGTGGATATTCTGATTCCAGATATCTGGCACTTATTAGTGAGGCAATCTCGTAGATATCAGCTTTTGCAACAGTTTTGGCTCCAAAAGACATCCAAATTAGATCCAAATTTTTTGGAACCTCAAAGAATTTTTATCGAAATTATTGAAATGTCAAAGCAGTGAACTTTATTACGTTTGGGTCACAAAATTTCTTCATTAATATCCAAACCCAAGCCTAGACAGAACCCTTCATAAGTTCATATACAAAGCCCAACTCTAGACAGAACCCCTCACATATTGCCTTCTCCAATTTTTCTATTTAAGAAGCATGGACATGGATACAAGATATGAAACAACACAACATGGACATGCCAACGCTACGATCTTAAAAGACTAGGACATGGAGACGATGGTAAAATAAATATTGCTACTTACAGAATTTATATTATATACTACTAAAGTTACTGTAGGACAACTAAATCTAGCATTCTGTGATGTAAAATCATAATGAACCTTGTTATAAACAGAATGACTTGGTATACACTGCATGTGTGTGTTTATATATGTATGTAGATATATATTGGTATATAAATTTGTATATGTACAGATACTTTGATGACTTCTCTTCTGCTACAAATGCCGACTCCTTAATAAAAGCTTTCTACATCTCCTCTTTTTTTAATATAATCAGATAATTCTTTTTGATCTTTTAATTTAATTTTTCTAACAGTTTTTTTCAAACCTAAATGACAATCTTATCCAATGTCATAAGGTTCATTAGTCACATGTTAGAGAGTATGAGAAGTGTCGACTATGTCTACACATTCAGATCATACATTCAAAACTTGTAGACACATATCTAGAAGAATTTGAGAAGTGCAAGTATTTGGAACATGGCTTCTCTTTTGTTTCTGTGCAGACAATTTTACATCTTTTCTGGTGGACACACACGATAAATATACACACACACAGACAGAGACGAAAACTAACCCCTTTCTGTAATTTGTCTTCAACTGCTACAGCTCCAAGTAGAATCAAGTCTTTCTCAATCATTTCAGAGGCACTCATTAGTAGTTCTTCTCTTTGAGGACCTATTGTAGCCTTAGCTTTTGTAAATATTGAGTTCCATTGTTCATACTCAGTCGCCTCAATTATTCGATATGCAAATGCCATAGTGCGCAAGCCATCTTCTGCATAGTTTGAAAGGTGCATACTTGTTGCCAGTTGATATGTCCTACCGTTATCTGCAAGCCTATCAAAGATAATGCTGAAAACCAAAACCAGTAGAAAAATTAGATTATAAATATATATATATATATATATATATATATATATATGGAATTTTTAGACTACTGCAATCTCTAATTAGAGAAACATTGGAGGCTTATTCAATTCTAATTGTTTCCTTTCAGCTTTTGAGCCCTCTGAAGCTGCAGGATCGATCCAATAGTTTGATTAGCAAGAGTTTGTTTTATATTTTGTATTTAGTTTATAAAATAATCAGTCACTTACCAAGAAAAAAATAATCTAAAGATGTCAGACATATGATTCAGGAAGCCTGTGTTATGGCCAATCTTTATCTAATTTTGTATGCATGAGCCCCCCAACTTAACTTGAGAGAGAGAGAGAGAGAGAGAGAGAGAGGTGGTAATGTCCTAAGACTCCTAAACTTAATTGTCTCGAGTATTCTGAATAGAAGCACTTCTTTTTAAACCAACATCTACTCATGCTAAATTTCTGGATTAAATTACTGAAACACGATAACATACTTGTCAGCGCCCTTGCAAAGGAGAAGGATCTGACCATCTTCATCACTTACTATGACAGACATCCTCTTCCTGGTGCTACAGTACTCTAACAGATTTAGAAGTTTATACTCCCTGAAAATAACTTCGATATGTAAGATAACTATATATTATAACTTGAAGAAAGAATATGATCATCAGAAAGGATGAAAACCACAAACTTAAGTAAGTTTTACCTCTCTACCTCCAATCCAGAAGATGGGTCAAGCTCTTTAAGAAGCATTACAGACTGAGTCCTCTGGAAAAACTTGAATCCAAACTCTTGTGAAGCAATCAAGAAGGCTGCTTCCTCAGGAGACTCTGCCTCATACTTCAGTTTATCAGTCTGATCATCTCCAACTGGTATGCCTGTATGACACAGAGCCATAACTCTGAAGAACATTGTCATGTCATTTAAATTAGATCTATGCATCCAATGTTTGTTCATGAGCCTATCGTCCCTGAAGTTGAAACCCTTTATAACAGCTTCTTTCTCGGAAATAGAAACTTTTGAATTTCCTGTACCTAAATTTTCAATAGCTTGTTTGCAACCTGGAACAGGCTTTTCTGAGCCAGCCTCAGCAACAGTAGACTCCAACATTTCAAAGCTTCTTGGAGTGGAATCTGACCCATCAAAACTAGACCGGTATTTCTCAACATCAATATTCATTCGTTTAGAAACTGCAAGATCAACTTCAGTTATCTCACCCCCGTAAGAAATCCCTTCAATTGAACATTTCCTGAACTCCATCTGATTACAAGTCAATGTCCCTGTCTTGTCTGACAGAATCATTTCTACCTGACCGAGTTCCTCGTTTAAGTTTGAAGTACGAGCTATGACCGATTTGCATGTTACATCATCATACAGTTCTATATCCTTGTCAATGAGCATGGCTTGTAGAACTTTGACAACTTCAATGGATACATAGAGAGAAATTGGAATCAAGTAACCATACAATACGAGGGCCCTTATAAATTGAAGAAACCCCGAGTAAACAAGGTCGGATGGATTGAACAATGAATCATCTTCTCCCTCCAAACGAAGGTACCACAATTTTTTTATTTCAGATTTTGTGAAACATGCAGCCCCAATGGAGGTTACTAATGAAAGCAAAACCAGCATAGAGAAAAGAACATAAATTACATAGTCCATCTTTCTTTCTATCCGGCTACGCTTAGATGGCGATCTTGTGGAATTCCTTATCACTTTTGTATCAGGTCCACTAAAGATCACAACTCCATAAATGTAATCAGTGTTTCTAAGTTTTGAGTCTCTAAGAAGCAATTGAGCTGGGCACAAAGGATATGACTCATTTTGGAACTCCAAATTCCCCACAAAGGTGTAAAGACTGGGATTTGGGTCCTCACAGCGTATTGTGGCATTGAATTTACAGAACTCTGCATCCTCATTCAGACCAAGTGTGGCCTCTAGGCATCTCTTAACTTTCAAATTGGTTTCTCCATCAAGGTTCATGGTCTCTACGTAACAAATTCCATCCTCATAGCCAGAAGATAACAATAGAAGATCGCTTGGAAAATATTCATTCTTACTAACTTTGACAACATCTCCCACGCAAAGCAATTTCCATGCTTTGTCCACGAATAAACCATTACCTACATGAACCTTTACTGTTCGAGAATTTATGTTCAGATCCTGTAAATCACCATTAAACAAAATGATTTAGCGTACACAATATATTCAGTAAAAGGCTATACCAAAATTGGAATTTTTTTAATAAACCATCAGTAATCAATAACAGTACTGTTGTTCGAGTTCTATAAGATAAAAATAATAATATTGATGCACTTAAACACAATGGATTGAGATGAATCATGAATGGCCTCATAATTCAAATTTCTAACCTAGAAACCTTAGCTATTTTAGCATTTTGAAGCACAGTGAGTGGAACACTGAAAGGTATGCCTGTTGGATGCCGTTCCGGCACTGGCATTCTTGTTCATGTTTGTTTTGTACAGAGGCTGCCATACTGGACAAATACGCTTACGTCTATATTCCAAGTACGTAATTCAAAAGAATATTTCAAGTCAGTTTGCTAAATTATAAACTTGATATAGACCAATGTTTGAAACCTACAGGTATATGGTGGCATAAAGACAATTTAGCAGTTATTGCATGTTCCTGTTTTTTTTTTCCTTTGCTCCTTTGGGCTGGATGGGGAAGAGGGGTGAGAGGTTACTCATGAAATAAAAGATGGACCAGATGGTAGAGAGGCATATTTTTTTTAAAGCTAAACTTCCGACTAGCTATTCAAGAAGAAATTACCTCTCACTTCTTCCAAAAGAAAATAAAATATGTGTAGAGTCCAGAATTGGACGATCTGACAATTTGAATATGCAACTGATGGGAAAATTCTTTACGTTCATCAGGCAAATAGAAAGAAAAAAAGATCAATATATGATAAACCATAGAATCAAATTGAAAAGTTAGTGTAGATATGGATAGAGAAACTAGAAACTAAAAAATGAGTCATACAAACTAGTAATTTTTATTTTTTTATCAGTGTATTAAGAAATGTATATTGTGAAAACATAGGAAACATTTGAATTAACTAGAGGACTAAGCTACAATTGCAGGAAATAAGTGAGTTAACTACATTTGCTTAAAATCTACCTGCAAAAACCTTCTCCAATCCTCCACTGCCTCTTTAAGCATGCTAATCCCGACAACAAATACCAAGGGAGCAATCAAGCTTACCTTAGAAAAAGGGGCCAACCGAAAGACAGACAACCCTGCCGCTAAAAGAAAATAAAGATTTGCAATCCTGCGGAATTGCTCAAATAGTGCTTTAGGAAGAAAAGTAACAACATTGTACTTAGTAGTGGATACATAGTTTTTGGGGTACTTATGCGGTTTGATCTTGTGTAGCTGAGATTCATTACAGAATACCACCCGAGAGAATCCTGGCTGACCGAGGCGCTGCTGAGCACGGTCATCATCGGCCAAATTGGGTCGGAAGCATGAAAAGGTATACAATTTGCTCCATTTTAACTTCCCCTTTGTTCTCCCAGATGACTCTGGCATCCTTTCCGAGTGTTTGAGTTTGTGCTCGTTCTCTCTCTCTCTGAACTAGTTAGAGCTTTCCATCATAAATTACAAGAAAATCAAACTTTGATGGAAGCCATATCACCAAACTGAAAATGCAAAGCCAACTCGCATAAGTCAAAAGCCAAACAGCTTGAAGTTATATTCATACCACTCAAGAGCCTATTATGAGATAAAACTGTGGATTTAAACAATACCCAAACTAACTGGATTTGAGCTGCATTCGGCATTTGCACAGACAAGACCCATCTAAAATTGTCTTTTACATATGGTCGTCCCTTCTCTCTGCTGTCCATTTTTATGTCCTCTGCTCACAACCAACACTCAGAGCCAAAGAGAGATTACCAAAGCTGAACTTTGGACTTTCTTGGATCTAGCAGGCCTTCCATTTGCCGTGCTTCACGCGTAAAGTTGTAATCAACAATTTCTTTCCAAACCCAAGTGCCACCAATCTTTCTTTCTTTCTTTTTTAATCTTTCCTGAAATTTAAAGAAAATGTGCATGCACCCTAATATTGTCCGTATCAGTGCCACCAAAATTTTGGACCCCCTGGATATATAAAAATTTAACCTACGACTCACTAAACTATTCTACACAACACATGCATAGTTTATGTAACCCAATGATTCAATATTCAAAAATCAAAACCATCCCTTGAAGGAGTCTCAATTCATCTTACCACTTAATAAACTATGCATAAAAAAACACCCACAATCCATGGGAATCCATTATTAAACTAAGCCAATGAAGTGATAATCATGAGGAATTGCCTCTAGATTTGAGCAACAAATCAAGCCAGCCAAACGTGAAAAGAGGTTCAAGTGGTGAAGTCAACAAGCCCATTTTGGTGACTACTAAAATACTCCAATCCGACGTGAATTTCCTACGTAGATCGGTAGAATCATCTTTGGATATTCATAATATTATGTTTTTCCTTAGTGGGTGTTGTAGGAATCATAAAAAAACTAATGAATCCTCCATTTAATTTAAAATCATCATCTGAAAGGTCATACCCACATCAAATAATAATGGGATTTGCCGGCCACTACAGTGGAGCAAAAAGAGGGAGATTTGGGGAAGAAAGAGGCTGAAATAGAGAATCCATAGAAGATAAGTCAAAGGTCTCAAAGAGTAAATTATTTTATTTTTTATTATTATTATTTTTTTTAATCAATGCCCATATAAAAGAAAATTACTTTTCCTTGATCATGTCGCAGGCATGGAAATAAAAGAAAATCCATTTAACTCGAAAGGAACGGCCACTAGTTTCAAACTGATAGTAAACTACCAATATAACCATCGTGCTCAAACATAGTGTTCATCATAAATTATCCTTTCAACAAGAAACAGTTGGCATATGGAGAGTGTCGCCAACCTTAATCCTTTCCAGTGCACTGCGACGCCCGCAGCGTCCACTGCACTGAAGAAGATTTTAGTTCGAATAGCACAGTAGCATCTTCATCAAAATTATCTTAGAAACAAAATTGAACGAGAAACAGTTGGCAACTTGGCATACGTTAAGTGCCGCCAACCTTTATTCTTTTCAGTGCACTGCAATCGCTCGCAGAGTCGACAGCACTTAAGAAGATTTTAGTTGGAATGGCATAGTAGCATCCACACTGATGAAAGGAAATAATTTCTACAAAAGTGTTTGAAAATTGACAAGCCCACTAATCCCATAAAAGCACAAGTGAGGTCAGGATTCTAGACATGAAAGAGTACCATACAGCACGCATGAAAGGCTAAGTTTGTCTCTGATCTTCTCACGCATGAAAGGCTAAGTTTGTCTCTGATCTTCTCTCCCCTTCAGCATCCAACGTTGGTGGGATATTCATCGAAACTGGGTCATGTAAAGAAAAGAAAATCATAAAATTAAAAAAAGGCCAAAATAACAAGAATCCGAACTGTAATAGTCCACTTCAAGATTCATTGCAAATATCATCGTGTCAGCTGTTTCTATTTTCAAAAAATATGTTCACAAGCATACATCCAAAACTCAATAAATCAACCTCGGTTTGCTAGCGTTTGCTTAATGTAAACACATTAATGAGAATAAAAACAGCTGTGATCTTAACATTTTGGAACAAGAACAGTCTGATCAATGAACACCACAATCAGAAAACAAGGTTTATACAACTGAAAACTAAACTGTAACATCCTAGACTGGACAAAATATACAGAGAGCAGCATAAGCATCATCTGTTAGGCAAATTCCACACAGCAATCTAAAATGGAAACTCTAGTGGCCCAGTATTTGATCTGACATCGGTGGTAAATATTGCTTCCACATATCCCCCAGATCTGATTTTTCGATAGTTCTGCTACTGAATTCAGAGCAAACATGTCCATTCCCACCATACCGTAGAACCAGTCTTCCATTACTGATCTCTGATGTTGCTAAATTGCCAACCATCCAGGAGCTAGGAAGTTTGAGATATCGTTTGTAAAGTGCAAGTGCAACTGCCGGATTTGGACTGCTCCTGCAATGAACCAATAAAAAATGAATGACAAGATGGCATGGTTGCATATATCAGAATCAGATGAATGTTGAGACAAAATTATTACCATCTTCGTATTTATTCAAAAGCATACAATCCAAAGTATTCATAAAATAAGTATTTCATGGAAGAAGTTCAACTAATTTTATTCTTTTGGTAGGCCAATTTTTATTTTCCCTTGGGCTTGGTTGCTAAGAAATGTAGGAGAAGAAAGATAACAAAGTCTTATATTTCATTGATTGACCTCAACAGAACTAAAAATCAATTGAATAATACAAGTATCTAACTTCCCCCCACCTTCTGGTTTTTCAAAATTAAAAACAACAAATAACAGCATAGAGCTAAATTGCCAAAAAAACAATGAAGCACTCATCCCTGAATGCATTCTTCAACCCTATATCAGGCTAATAATGTCTCTTCCTTACCCTTGAAGTCAAACTATGACTACTACATAATTGCAATTCCATATCAATTAACTCTTGCACTCATCGAACCATCCCTTCTCAAGACCCTCTATGTCTACTACATAATTGCAATTCCATATCAATTAACTCTTGCACTCATCGAATCCTCCCTTCTCAAGACCCTGCCGTAATGGGACCAGAACGGGGGAATTTCCCTTTTCAAGTGAAAGCAATCATATTGTTCCACTATACATAACACTTGAGCAGGAAAAATTATGTGTGTGTAGTAGCCCCAGGCAAGTAACATAGTCACGAGAAAAAATAATACAATATTAGAGGGAAAATGGGAAAAAACCTTTCCCTAGTATTAAGAACTTTAGTCCACCAAAGGATGGCTTGCACAAGATCCTTGTCCAGTTTAGCCGCATCAATCAGAATCAGACTTAAGTCTGGCAAACAAGCATTTTTAGCGTAAGGTGTCCCAGATACCCAAGGCTTTGCAGCTGATCTATGAATGGCATCTAGGACATCAAAATTAACATGGGCAGATAGTCTTTTAGAGCAGTCCTCAGCAGCTGCAATATCATAATTGCTCAAGTCAATTCCAAGCAGTTCTTCAACTCTTCCCTGCATTAGCACGCGTAAGATTAGTTGTTTTCACTTATTCTTTTATTTTTTATTTTTGAAACAATCTTTTGATGATCTGAGGTCTATTAATTGAAAAGACAAGCCGCCAACGAGATTTTCCAAAGTGTCAGGTCTAATGGCCACTGCCAGTAAGCACATAGCCAATTTTAATTGTCTAACACCTTTGATCCCGAAAAATTGCTTTTCCTATTTTATGATGAATTTTGATTTTCTTTTTCTTTTTTTCTTTTTTTCTTTTTTTTATTTATGTAAAAGCATTGTCCAAATCTCCCAGGAAGACATGAACGCAGTACCAAATTTGGTGGGACCAAGGATGAGCATTAACCTTTTTTTAGAGTTTTGAACCTCAATCGTCAGTGTGGTGAGTACCAATTAAGCTAGTAGCACCTTTGAGTGGTAATTTCAACCTAAAGTGCATACAGGACATTTATCTTTGACAACAAGAAAAGGAAATCGAGTTCCAAGCAATTAATAAAAGTATTAGTTTTTAATATGGGTGCTAAGTAGCATTGACACGGATACAGATCATGGACACTATACGACACAGATATACCAACACGTGAAATTCCAAAAAAGTAGGACATGGCATTGTGTGAACACTGCTAATATAAACTTTCATTTATATATCCATTGAGTAAAACAATTATAAAACTACTAAAGTTCCATAAATTAGAAGATAAAGGCATTCAAATATCAAAAGATATATACTATTACTCTCCTACCTTGTCATTCTAATTTTATTTTTGTCCATTACGTGTGACATGTATAATATCAATTTTTTGAAAGTTAGGTTGGATACTTTGACGTATGTCCATAATGTTGTTTCTAGGACTATCATGCGTTTGTTTTATATAAGATTCGTATTGAAGAGTGGAATATGTTGGTCAAGTGTGCAGAATATATTGACCAAGTGTCCAGAAAGCGTCGGCCAAGTAATTGAAATAATAAAAATTATTTTTAAATTACTGACATGTTCATGAGATTGCAATAGGTGTGTTATTGAGAGTGCTTCTTAGTATAGGTGTGCGTTCAAAATTTTATATATCAAGGTTGTTTTGTATAGTTAATTAGTTATAGAGCTTGTGAATTGTTACTCTAGGTTAGAACTAGTTTAATAATTACAGAACTGCACAATATATATACATATATATATATATATATAGTTGTATCTATAATCTAAAGTTGCTATTTTGACCAACGGGCCAGTGGGCCAGCGGTACCAAGCCCCTACTTTCAGTAAGAAGGTCAAGGATTCAAGCCTTAGTGGAGGCATATATGGGTGTGTGAGTACCAACTAAGAAAAAAAATAAAAAGTTGCTATTTTGCTTAGAATTTCTGTATTCCAGAAGTCCTACCTTGCCTTGGGTTAGTAGTCTTTATTGGGCAGTGCAATTCATTAGTAACTTGGGAAGTTTTCACACAATTTGAGTCTTAATTGATTACGGCATTGTGTTGGTCAAATTTTAGTTTTAAGCGAGTCTCTATAGTTTCTAGTATCTATAATTAAGGCACTATATTGAAAAACAAAATTAGAGTTGAATGAATGGTTTTTCTTGGTTAAAGAAAGAGTGTAAAACTCTTCTACTTGTATGAGTGTAAATCTAAATCAATATCTCGTGAAATAGGGTACTTTTCTCTCTTTTTCTTAATTTTTCTTAATTCCTGAATTCCTTTTGCAACAGAACTGTTCCCCGTACTTTTTCAGAATTGAAATTTGAACCCAAGGCCTGAAATCTGTTGTTTTACACACCAAAACCCTATTTCCCTTGTTTTATAAACTGAGCCATCATCCTTCTCTGAGTTCAGCAATAAAATACAAGAACCATAGTCTGCACTACACAGCATCTTTCCTTCTCTTATTGCACCTTAATGGCTATGACTGAAACAAGTTTTAGTTGTTGAAAGGTCGAGCAAACCTAAAAGATTAAAAGAGTAAGAAATTGAGCAATTTACACAGAGAAACTAACCTTCATAATTAAATTTGGAGAAACATATATGAACTTTCTCAATGAAGGGTGGACAATAGGGATGACAAAAGGTGCAATTTCATCAAAAGGGGGGCCCTTATATTTTCCCAAAGGAAAAGCTTTCATAATTTCTTCTTTAACTTCCTCCTGCCTACATTTTAGTAGTAATGTCAACAAATAGAGAAATTAATTAAAAAAATGCACCTAATAACAAGGAATGGTTAACCGTCAACCAGTATAGAGGAATGAAACCCACATATAACCCTTTCAAGTTTTAACTACGTATGGCTTACCCACGAATTTCAAGGTTTGAATGTGGAAATAGCACTTTCAGTTTATAATATGATACTTTGTCATCACACCCTTTAGGGATAAAGAAATGGAAGGAAATCCGTTCTGGATCTCTGACAACCAAATGAAAGAGAATTAGCAAACAAAAGTACAATGAAGAAATACAAGAAAATGAAATTATTATAGCAATTTTTTTTGTATAATAGGGTCATAACAACAACAACAACAACTTTTCATGCCCTATTTTCCGAGACATATGGTTCTAAACATGTATATTTGCAGACATATTTTATCAAAGCACTAAAACTCCACATATTGCAGATAATTGTTAGGAATTTATAATCCAATATCTGACATATTGAAATCTCCTATCATAATATTTTGAAAGTTAAAGGAAAAACCTTCTTATAGTACCTGATTTCACTAGTCATAGGGCACATGTAGTATTTGCAGATATATTTTTTATTAACACACTAAACCTTTTTTTTTTTTTTTTTTTTCCTTCCTAGTTTAGCACACTAAACCTTCACTTTTTATATTGCCCATACAGAAATTCGTAACTTAATATTGACATATTCAGATCCCATATCATACTATTTCAAAGTCATAGGAAAAACTTCTAGTAATAGAACATGTAATTCCGGTATCCCAAATCACCACCTTTTCAACTGAAAACCTGTTTAAAACCCCATTAAAAACCACCAAAGTAACACAAAATTCTATTTTGCAAATCCTAAAGAATGTACAATGGAGGCAAAAACAAACCTTAAATATGACAGGTACATTTTCATGACTAGATTTACAATTATAAACTAAAAGATAAGAAAGGAATATGATATTAGCAAGTCCTTTTTACTAGAGTAAGAATTTAAATATAGATTTTTAGTCTCTTATAATTCATCTTCAAATAATTGAGATATGTAGATAAATGCACATCAAGAGGAAAGGATTTGAATCCATGTCACCCACTTCATGATGATTACAAGCTACCATCAAGCCATGGTAACTCTGGTTTATAGCTATGCATTCTTGTTGCATATAATGAAAAGAGAACTCTTCGTCGTTTTACTTTTTTGAATGACACTGCCAAATACTTTGAGGCCTCCACATAAAAATTGGCTCACTATATAACTGGAAATGCTATACATAGTGGAAACAACGCAATTGAAAAAAAAAAAAAAAAAAAGCTTTATGGTTTTACAATTCTCGTGGTATGACCAACCAGGCCATCTCTGTCTGCATTATGATCAACTTCATTTCTAAAATAGATATTCATTAAACCCAATGGATTGAATTTCGTAGTTTAGCAGGAACAACTTGGTAAGGTTCTTGTTAGCATGAGACTTCTTGGGCTTATGCATGGATCAACTCCACCACCTCTAAAGAAAACAGTAGGTCATGAGATCAACTGATTGTATTATGGGTCTTTGACATGATAATGGTAATCAATTATTAGCATATTCACTATTTATTTTTTATCATAAGAGAATCCATCACAATTACCAGAATTCTGACATGACCCACACATGGAAAGAGTTTATCAGAAACAGATATATGACTTGATATTTGAAAAATATTCATATCAGAACTAATGAAAGGGAGAATGTCCTTGAGAAAGTTAGAATCAAGTTTTAAAGTAGTGAATATACAATAAATTCTGAAGTCAAACCTATATCTGAACATCATAAACTCCCTAGTTTCTACAGATACATGAAAAAGAATGGAGTGTCACAATATCCATAACACGTAATTCGTCAACTTGAAATTGCATAGAAAAGAATGGAAAAATATAATGAGGAGGGTTATATTTGGTGTGGAGAGGCAGAGATTATGGAGGAGGGTTATATTTTACAGAT
Organism: Cornus kousa; assembly: GCA_025631255.1. Classification (NCBI taxonomy): domain Eukaryota; kingdom Viridiplantae; phylum Streptophyta; class Magnoliopsida; order Cornales; family Cornaceae; genus Cornus; species Cornus kousa. The sequence continues at coordinate 23,126 of JAOTQH010000005.1, read as the reverse complement.
TTGGGGAGGAGAGGGGTGGTTGGTTCTCTTCAAAGGTGAGGATTCCTAGAGGGGTAAGTGTTTGGAAATTCATCAGGAAAGAGCGGGATGAATTTTCCAAACATATCAGATTCAGGGCTCGGATGGCAGGGATATTTGCTTCTGGGCAGATATTTGGTGTGGTGATAGATCGTTGGCGTGCACCTTCCCGTTATTATTTCAGATTGCTATTGATAGACATGCCTTTGTTGCTGACTATTATCAGCTTGATAGCGGGAGGATGACTTGGGATGAGCGTTTTGTGAGACACTTCCAGGATTGGGAGGTAGAGGGCGTCATTGGGTTTTTGGAGCTGCTTTACCATCAGGTGATGGATGAAGGGAGTTCTGATTCCTGGGTCTGGGACTCTGGGTGCTCTCTTCTCAGGGGAGGTTTGATGTTCGCTCTTTATATAGGTGTCTCTTGGATGCTTTGAGGCCTGCTTTTTCGTGGAGGGCCGTCTGGTGAGGTCCCTCTTAAGGTGGCCTTCTTTACTTGGACAGCAGTTCTGGGGAAGATCCTGATGCTAGATAACCTGAGGGGAGGAGACAGGTTATTGTCTATTGGTGTTGCATGTGTAAGAGAGACAAAGAGACAGTACATCATCTTCTTTTGCACTGTCCGGTAGCATGGGACAGTTGGGGTATGCTTTTATGTGTGTTTGGGATTCAAAGGGTTGTGCCTTAGTCCTCGACAGGCATGGTAGAGGCTTGCAGAGGGTGTTTAGTGGGTTCCCAAGCCCGGGATTTTTGGAGGGTTGCACCCTTGTGTGTTCGGTGGTGCTTGTGAAGGGGACAAAATAGGAGATTCTTTGATGGGGAGGAGTCTTCTGTTGGAGCACTGAAATTCTCTATTCTTAGTTCTCTTTTTTGTTGGGTTTATGGGATAAATTGTAAATCCATGGGGGAGATAGTTGAATTAATATATTGAGTGGTCAGGGGGATTTAGTACTTGTGTAGCTTTTGCAGGTTGGGTTCCCCTTTTGAACGCTTTCTAATACAGTCTTGCATATCCAAGCCCCTCCCCCCCCAAAAAAAAAAATATATATAAATAATATTTGACATTCTAAAAATATAAATTTGGAAACCTTTTGTGATGTTTTATGATATTTACAAAACTGTATCATGCTCATGAGATAAAAGTTCGAATACATATCAGAAGAGAGGTCAGTTCATATTCAAGGCTTTATGAAATTATTACAGTGTTGAGAGGACAGAATTGTGCGACTAACACCAGATCAATGCATACAAAGCCCTTTTCATTCATCTTTTCTTTTTCTTTTCTTTTTTTCGGTAATAAAAATCACAATTCCATAAATATAAAAAGAGAGAAAATAGAGCCTTTTCATTCATCTTCTAGGTGGTAAAGGACAAACTAGAAATATTCTGAGAATGTATACTGGTGTTGTCAACCATAAATTCCCAATTTAGTTGACGATCAGAAGGAAAGGCATTAACATTACATTCAGAAGCATTCATTTTGGAATAAATGACAAATCAAAATATCCTAAAACCATGCAAATGAATGAGAAAAACTTTTACAACTTGTAATGATAAATTTCAGACATTGTTGCAGAAAAATGTCAAACAGACCTTGAGCTTGATAAAGTGGAGTTAGCAAGAGCTACAAGAAGTCGAAGATCCAGGCAGTCCATATATGAGACAATGTGAACCATTCCATCCTCTCCACTGTTTTTAATGATGTAACTGGGATTTTCATTACTTGAAGCCATAGATTCAGTAGACTGTATACAGGCAAGAAGTTGAATGGTTATATAAAATAACCCCTCATGAAGATAGGTACATCAATATTGAACAAAAGAAGATATGTAGAAGAGAAAGGGAGATAAAGAAAAATAAGGAAGAAATGCAGAATTAGTCTCAAGTGCAACTGTGCAAGGCAACAATATATTTGATAAGTCGCAAAATTAGCATCATCTATAGATTCTATACCAATACAGGAAGGGAGTTGGACTGTTGGGGCTCTCGGTGTGCTCTTATTTTACTTCCCCAAGTGCACCTCACTTGCTCCCATGCTATCCATACTGTTGAAGGCATGAAGGAAAATTAATGGAACTCCAGTGGATGAAAATTCTTTATGAATTAGCATCTACTAATGGACATTGACAGATAATACTCTATCCAAAATGACCTCCATTTAACAATGGAAATACTAGAAAACCCATACCTTTATACCCACATCCATTTTCTGGGAATTTTCCGAATTCCCAGAACATATGAATCCTAAAGGGCTGTAATTTTTATGTGCTAAAGTTGACGGTAGCTAAATGGCATGGACACTTTTGAAGAGGAATTATGTGCATGCAGCATGTCAGGCTCAGACGACTTCTGTGATTTAAAATTGAAGTATTTTGGACACTTGATCGATGTCTTGGGAATTCCACAACAAATTACTTATGCGTCACAAACACTTTCTCTGATAGGGAATTTATCCATCGATGTCAATAGGATGAAATACACAAAAGTCTTTGTTATTACTCTTTCCAGCTTATAGTTGATGACTAACTTAGTTTACTTGATGTGTTTGGTTACTACGTAATTTTTATGGATTAGTGGTTTAACATAGGGCGAGGCATGGATGTAATTTTGCATGCCAAAATCATGAAACATAAGTCTACTTAATTGTTGTTTGACAACACGTGCATACTTATCCGTGTAAGTCGATTTCAAATATGCAATAATTTGTTTGCTTAAAACTTGCCAAAGTTCCACCAAAGATTATTGCATCTTTCACAATATTTCAAAAAAGTTTTACAAATTCCATTATTGTCAACATGAACATGCAAATTTCGAAGACTTTTTCCAACAGTTGGCCTACATATCTCAAGTGAGAACAGCAACTCAATATGACATGAATCCTTACAATACGGATTACTTTTTCAATATTACCCTACCTTTTTTTACTTATCAAAAAATATATATATTACCTTACCTTTTTACACATTCAAAATCATATAGCAATTTATTTTCCATTCTTTATGGCTTCATGAGACCATTATTAAAAATAGTTGCCTTAAGGCTGAGGCTCGGTGAGTCTATAGTTTCAAGTAATCATAAAATTATATTTACAAAAAAATAAAAATAAAAAAAAAATTTGATAATCTATTGTTGAACTAACTTTCGTATAATTGTTATTGTTTGTACAAGGTGGTTACTGTAACTCGAAACCAAATTATGAAGCTCGCATTCTGACTCTTTCAATCATTGCACCATGCAGTGTTACGTAGTAATAAACACTATATTACAAACAACCACAAAAATAAACATATAGAATTGAAATTTTAAAAATAAAATCATTTTCAACTGTTTATCAGAAACCAAAACCGACCCTTAAAAGCAAATAAGGCAGAATTAGATGAAAACAGCCAAAATTTGATAACGATACAGAAATTGAACTTACAGATGAGGAAAGATTGGAATTAAAAGGGACCCATTTTCTGAAAGGGTCCGATGGGTCTCGAAAATGGGTAGCCGGGAGGAACTGTAGGAAGCAAAGGAAGATGATGAATCCCAATGCCAGTAACTGAGAAATGGGTCGTGGTCTCGGAGCCTGGTCTTCGGATGATCGGAGCGATCCAGAAGATATTACTGGGTCATTTGCAGATTGACCGGTTCTTCTATGAAGGGAGGACCCTGAGACGAATGAAGACGACGACATTGACTCTCTCCCTCCCCAAAAGGAGGGAGCTTCAATTGCGATGTCCTTTATATAGGTGCTACTGTTTTGACAACGGGCCGGCACTAGAACCAGAATGGCTGCCGGTTCAATATTGAACCGGCTCCTATATTTTATATTTTATTTTTTTCTTTCAATATTGAACCAGTAATTATTTCCTGCTTAATTTCCTTTTTGATGGACAATTGACCATTGGACTTGCAACATTATATATTGGACATTTATTTATTTTAAAAATAAAACTATATATTATATTATTATTACTTTTTTATATATTTATTTTATCTATACTTATCAAAAAATATATATTTATTTTATCTATAAAATTATACGTGTTATTTATTTATTTAATAAAAGACTCAAGTGATACTTTTGAAGTCCTGGTTTATCGGTAAAAAGATAAAATCTATGTTATAATTCTAAATTTATTCTACATTAAATCCTTAAAAAAAATATTACTTACCTACCGAAATCAATATGATAAATCATGACTCTCTAATACGATACAACAAATCATGGCTAGTAAATTTTACTACCCTAGAGCTGCCCCCAATCAAACCATTCAAGACGAGAAGGATATGTGAGAGATATTCACGAGCACATACACCCACATTTGATCTGAAATGAACCATACTTGAAGCTTTCCATGTATGTTTCCTTCATTGATGGCAAAAACTCCTTTTTTATTTTTTATTTGGGTAAAGAGAACCAAGAGCAAATATATATATATTTCTTTATTTTTCCAAGTTCATTTATTATGTATTTACCGATCTATGCTTGGATAAGCAATTGGAGGTTCCATAGTTGAACCTATCCAATCTTTAAAATGAAACCAAAACATCCACATTTTGAATTGAAAGTATGATCATAACCAACACTTGAACCTTCTTATAGAAGGTTATGGTCCATAAGATTTGCTAGACCATCCATCTTCAATTTTCCTGATGAATGAAACACATAAAGCCAATTAATAATATACTGGTTAGTCCGGCGTCGTCTTTGATATAAGACTTCTCATTCCTGTAAAATAATAACTCCATAAAAAATTTCCGAACTTGAAATAATCAACTTATAACAGAAACTACTCAATCAAACCCCCTTATAAACAGCAATGATCTTCAAACATTCCAACAACCAGAAACAGTAGAATAGCCGCCAAAGGCTCTATAGCAATGATTAAAACTAAATTTGGTGTCTTCAAACATTCCAACAACTAGGAAAAGTATAACAGCCAAAGAAAATACGAGATAAGAAAGGTGAAACAATAATTACAGATCTCAGATCACTAATCAGAATCGGAGTCTGCCAAAGACTTGAAGTAGCGCTTATATTTTTGGGGGCTGTCGAACCACGTAGGAGTATTGACAATTTCTCGTTCTAGCCAATCCTTCTGCACTTGCCTCTTTCTTGTCAGACTCTGGTAATACATCCCCCACTGGGACATTAAGCGGCTCAAACGAATGCTCTTCTTTCCTCCAAATATAAACTTGATGAAGTCCAATGATATCCGGATTATATCCTCACCATCAATGATTAAGATGTACTGAAATAAAACCAGTACGCTAGAAATGTTAACGCAAAAAAAAGTAGCAGCAGGGAAACACCATGCATAGACCACCGACCACCTTCACATAAGGTGCTTCTGACTTCATGATCTATATAGAACTTTTGGAAGGTCACGCACCATATTTTAGTCTAGCTAAAGCACTCAGAAATGAAATGGATCTAATGTTCATACCTAATATATAAGTTTACTTATACCAATATGGGGAATCTTTACTTGCGTGCTCGTGCGGACAACACAAAAAGAAAAAAAAAACGTAAGGAATTCTCCCTCCCATGAAAATCCCCTTTATTTTTGACCCATTACTATAATCATGCTGCCAGATCAGGCATTACTGAATTGTGACCCAAGCTTCAGAATTGTTTTAAATTTAAACATCTAAGATTCAGAACATCTTTGCTAATTTATGTTTGAGTTTTGAATACTCTTGGCATTAAGGTTCTCCTCCCCACCCCCCTTTTTCATCCTATAGAAGAACAATGCATGTGCATGCAGACAGTAAATTTGTATCATTACACACGCACGTGCGCGCGCGCACACACAGAAAAAGAAAGAGAGAGAGAGAGAGAGAGAGAGAGAGAGAAAAAGCTTTATTACCAGAAATATAAAGCCAACGGTTGCCAATATAACCTGCAATACCTCATTCCAAATCCCATCAGCACCTTCATCCTCCGATCCACCAAAACGACGACCACCACCACCACCACCTGAACCACTTCCACCACTGCCTCCATCATCAAAGTATTCTTGTTTTTCTATTTGCTGTCGTAATAAATCCTCTACTGATGACGGTTCCTTCTTGAAACTTCCCATGACTTTCTCAAGAGCTTTCCATGGAGAAGCCTGATAACAAGTTGTAAGTCCGATGAATTTAAAACACTTTTTGGTACAGATATAAGTGTACAAGCTTCAAATACTATGTCTGCATATTCAGGTGTTGTCAATTTGGGTTCCAAAAGAGAAGTATTCAGGTAACATGATAACATCATAACAAGAGGAATCCACATACAATCAATTTCCTCAACAAATTCACAGTAGGAGTAATGTTGAAACTGGAATGAGCAAACAAAGAATTAAGTAGAACAGAGAAGGAACAACCTAAGTGGCCGCTAACTCATAACCATTCAAGCTGCCCCATTATTATTGATGTGGTTACAACACAAAGGGCCAAAAAAGGCCAGAAAACAAGTTAGTGTTTTTATTTAAAAGTTGATTATGCAACATCAAACTAGGAGGAATTCCCAGCTAGGGCAGATCAAGTGCTGAGAGATATTTGCATGCAATTACATGTGTTTAGGCAGAAGTTTGGAGATATTTGTGTGCTCTATTTTATTTCATTTCTTAACAGAAATACTCTCAAAAATATAATAGAAGCAAAGTTAATAGACCGACAGAGAGTTTCAAGAACACCCTTACCTCATTCCCCTTCTCTGACTTTTCTTTTCCACCATATAAACAAACAGGTGTACGGCGCTGGTACGACGATGCACCTGTGGTCAGTTTCAGGGAAGTGTTGCTGAGTCTTGGAAACTGGCATGTCGATGGACAAGTAGTGAATCTCACGGAAGTTCTACAAAGTGGAGAGACACGTGCCGGGGCAGTACGTGGTATAGGTAAATTTGTGACATTGAAAGTGGGCCGGCAGGCAGTGAACTGAATGGAGCTCATCTCTCATCAAATAGCTCAGTCACTCAGTAAAGTGCACATGAAGCTGAAACAACCAATGTCTTTGCTCTACAAATATTACCAGACATTAGATAACTGTGAGAAAACTATTTGAATTTATCAGAAAAGTAAACCATCTTTCCTACATCCAATTCTAACACACATACAGCTCAATGATACAATTTCAAAGGGCGTCAATAGAATATAAAGAACTTAACTGGGCATAGTGGCATACAACTATAAAAAAGAACTTGCAAGTTCAGAACAGTTAAATCAAAAGGACATCAATACGATACTTGATATGGGCATATCATATGTGCCTGAAATGCCTACTCAAACATGCACCAATATGCCTTTCTCATATCATTACGATCAGCAGCTCAAATGGCCGCTATCATCTCTAATAATCGTCTTCAACTGGTATTAAAAAGCTCACTCATCATAATTTGGAGTAATAGCCCACGAACAACCCTAATTAAAAATTAAATTTATTACACAATAATACATAGAACTCTTATTACGTTCCTTGCGTCATATTATTATAATTCACAACCAATTAAATGTTCCTATCGAACACTATCTTAAAACAAGAGGTGTGTGTACATACCATCCTCCCTATAATCAAAGAGGAATATAATGTGGGTGTGGGTGTAAGGGTGTGTGTGATTTCATATCCGTGTCCTGCTATTCCTATGGGATATGATAAATCCAATGCCCAACACAAGTAACGAAGATTTTGAAACATAATCTCAAATATACATCTCAATTCAGCAAAATATTCATACATTCAATATAGGTATGTATGACTTAGTTTGGAACTCAAAATCAACTGCTAAAAATTCAGAATTTACCATGGAATTGTAAAATTCTCTCTCATACCTTTTGTATCAGACAATGTAGGTACGATCAGAACAGAGAACTAAACCAACTTCTCAACCTAGGGCTTTTTACATATAAATATAATAGATATGCGCGTGTGTATATATATATATATAGAAAGAGAGAGAGATTTGGAAGAGTACCAATTGCTGTGTATTGTGCTTGTAGTGAGGTTGTGGCCGTTTCGCGAGGACGGTGCCCCGAGTGACGGAGTCTGAAAATTATTTGAGGGTGCCTTGAGCAAGAATAAGATAAGAATTTTCCAAACTACCATAAAATGGGGTTTTGCCAAAAATTTAGTGGGGGCATTACTAGAATTTTAGTAAAAATCAAGGTATTTAATATAAATAAAAATAAATTAGTGGAGCCGAATGTTCCCTTTTTTCACATATTTTGATTAAGAAGAACACACGAGATGTACTGTTGTTGATTTAAAATATTTGTCTCGATATAATATTTTTTTCGATTCGGAACATAGTTTGGGGCAAATAGTACAAGATTATATCTAATGAATTGAGAAAAATCTAAAACATATATACGCATACATATATATATAGAGAGAGAAGAGG
>JAOTQH010000004.1:0-31849 GCA_025631255.1 Cornus kousa | reverse complement strand
CTCTTAAGACTTGTAGCTTTGAAAATAATTTTGTCCCATCAATATGAGAAACCTTGACATGTCAAGTTACATGTCATGGTTTCTCATATTGATGGGACAAAATTATTTTCAAAGTTACAAATTATCTTCAAGGTTATTTTGGAGAATGCGAATAACCAGAATCATATGTCTCCTCAGACGCAAGAGAGAGAAAGCTTGTTGTAGCAGAGATGCGGCCTGAGTCTACTACTCTGACCAGTCACCGGATTCATTAATTCCAGTGAAATCCTTTGTTACTTTCCCTCGCACTTGTCTTTCCTCTCTTGGGTTTCTGTTTTTAGTGGTTGTTTTTCTTTGGCTGCTTTCATAAGAGCCCTCGACGGCCAGAAGTTGTCGTTTTTGGAGGATTGAAGTGTGGGTTACAAAGACTTGGCAGATCTCGTGTGGGGTTAGGGTTTCTTCTCTGGCTGATGGACTTTTGCTGTTCTGTTTCTCGTAGATCATGGAGGCACAAAAGGTTCTTGATAGGGGAAAGAAATCATAGGGAGATGCACAGTTGTTCATCGATCTTTGGTGCTATAGGGTTGGATGTTTTGGGTTGAGAATGAAGGCTAACCACCGGAGAATCATTGTGTACGGCCTTCCTTTGCATTTATGGTGTCAGAATCTCTTTATTGCTATTGGGGATTTATGTGGAGGTTTTTTGGATGTTGAGGCGTATGAGTTAAGCGATACAGAGAGGATTGTTGTTACTGTAGTTGAAGGCGGTGAGTTCCCGGAGTCCATCGTGGAGGACGGGTGGTGGGCCTTCAGAATTTCGTTAACTGAAGAGATTGCTCCTTCCCTTGTGCCGATTTCCAGGACCTGCACCGGAAGGGATGATTTGAGGCCACAGGTGGCGTCGAATAGAAGGACACGACCATCACGCAGGTTTGGAAATGGGGTTCGAAGTGTGCCGGAGCTTCAGACGATGGATCTGTAGGACCGCCGGTCTCAAGGACAGGGACGCGTGATGAGGAACGCGCCAAAGGCGAGTGGGAGTGGGAGGGACGCCAGAGGGACACGTGGTTGGCGGTCGGATGCCTCACGTTGTGGGTGGAAGACAGCTTCTCTATCATGTGACGAGGCACGTGAGGGCAGGGGCTATTTGAAATCTACATCCAATGGGCTTGGTGGGATTGGGCCTAATCAGCGTGGGCCTGTGAAGGTGGGTTCGAGAGGTGCTAGTTGGGTTGGGCATGATAGGCCCAAGTCTTTTGGGCCAACCATTTCTTCTGGCCTGTGCAAGTGGATTCGAGGGTTGATAAGTGGGTTGGGGCATGATAGGCTCAAGTCCTCTTCTTCTGGGCTTGTACATGCTAAGGCCAATCATATTCTTTCTAAGAATAGGGTGGTGAGTTGGGGTCCAAATAGGTGCCTTTCTGTCTCGATTAATGGTTTGCAGCCCAGCCCATCTTCAGATTTGGTGCCCAGCTTAGGATCTCACGGACAATCTCAAGTTACGGCACAGATGAAGTTGGACTTGAGATATTGGTTGAGGTCGGAGAAGGAAAATTGGGCGAATGTAAGTATGTTCAAGAAGAAGGATGCTGGGTTAAGCTCAAAGAAGTTTAGGCACGGTAAGTGTTGTCGGAATTTGCTCTCTGAAAACAGATTTGGACCGCTTCAGTCGGGTTCTTTGTGTGATGTTGAGAATGGCAGCTGTCCATCCATCAAAGAAGATGGTCAATCTTCGAGCAAATCGCATCAGTCTAGCAAAAAATGGACCAGAAAAGCTCGCAAAAGTGGGTTGCCCGCAAGGTTATTCATTCTGAACCTGGTATGCACCTTTCTTCCTTTTCTCGGAGCTCTCTTTCTGCTCCTCCTTCTGTTTCTACTCCTTGTGGGGTGTTGAGGAGTGAGGTGGGGGAGGATCTGGATGGGAAGTCTCGAATGTTATTGCCAATGGTGGAGGTGGACTCCGTTGATGAGGTTTTGATACAAATGTTTTTGGGTTTGGGGCTTTTGGGCTGTCAGAAAGAGACGGGACGATCAGTTTGCTTGTTGATAGGGGTGATGATCGTCTTGCTCGGATTTCTCTTCCTCTTCTTTTTAGTATGGTGCGTCTGGGGATGAGTTGGATAGGTTGGCTGAGCCTTATTTGGGTAGAATGGAAGATCTGTGTTCACCCAAGGATGATGCTCTAGTGACACCCAAGACGGGTATTTTGCCAGATATGATGACAGTTTGTGTTGGCAAGGATATTCGTATTACCCTCAACGATGAATAAGCTACTTTGTTGGTTAAGGAGCTGCAAAAGCACAGGTGTTTGTCTGATGATTTGCCCACTATTGACCCGGATTCTTACGTTTAGGAAGGTGGAATGGACAGTGGTAATGACTGGATGTCTTGTTTTGATGAGGTGGAGGAGGCCGAGGAAGGAGATGTTGATGGGAGCAGGGTTGAACAGGGCAGGTCTCTTGACTTGATCTTGTGAGCGAAGGAGGGTCACTCTAATCTAGGGATGGTGGATCGTCTGGCTGTTGTACGTCCGGAGGGTATGGACAGTGATTTTGGTAGGCACGAGTGTGATGATACTGGCAAGGGTTGGGTCATGGCAAATATCGGGGCCACTAACAAATTGCTGGGTCTCTCTTGCAAAGGCAATCGGGATCAGGCCTTAGCGATTCTTCAGGCTACTGTGGAAGGGAGAGAAGGGGAGATGATACAGTTTTCTAGAAGGAGGTGCAAGAGGAAGAAGATCCATCCTTTTTGGAGGGGGGAGAGGGAGCTGAGAAATCTTTGTTCAGACATGAACTATGATAGGAAGCTAGTGGGGGAGAAGGAAAAAGAGGGGGGGGGGGGGGGAAGGAGGGGCAAGGGAGAGGTGGGTGGTATTGTTTCCTCATGAAGCTATGAACTCTATCTTGGAATGTCCGTGGTCTCAATGCCTCGGGCAAAAGGAAGGTGGTGTAGATGGCAGTGAGAAAATGGGGGGTTTATTTGGTGTGTCTTCAAGAAACAAAGATTGATGCTATGGCTGATAGAGTGGTTAAGAGCCTTTGGGGAAATAGGTTTGTTGAGTGGGAGGCTCTGGATTCTCTAGGGACCTTGGGTGGCATTCTTCTCATGTGGGATAGGAGATGGATGGCTAAGGTGGATGTTTGTAGGGGGCTCTCCTCTCTGTCTTGTGCTTTTGCGATGGAGGAATATGGTTTCTCTTGGGCCTTCTCTGGTGTGTATGGGCCTATGGATGACTGTGAGAGGGTTGGGATGTGGGAGGAGCTTAGTGTGGTGAAGGGGATGTGGTCTCTTCCTTGGTGTGTGGCCGGAGGTTTCAATGTGGTTATATCCCCGTCGGAGAGATCTACAGGTGGTCCGTGGACTCCGGCTATGATTCATTTTTTGGAATTTATTGATGGACATCAGCTTATTGATTTTTCTTTAGAGGGAGCTTCTTTTACATGATCCAGTTGAAGGGAAACGCCTACTCTTTCCCGCCTGAGGAGAAGTTTTCGGATGCTATTTAGGTTGTTTTGGCTAGGGTGACGTCGGACCACATTCCTTTGGTTTTGGACTCTGGAGGATTGAGATCTCGTTGTACTCCATTCAAATTTGAGAACATGTGGCTTAGAGCGGTGAATTTTCGAGGGATTGTGCGATCTTGGTGGGAGGAGGATATGGTGGTGGGAACTTCGAGCTTTATTTCAGCAGGAAAGTTTTGCCTCCTAAAAAACAAACTCAAAGGATGGAATAAGGAGGTGTTCGGTAATCTGGAGTGGAGGAAGAATAGGGTCCTCACTAAGATTGATAGATTGGAAGCAGTGGGTGGTCTTGATGTGTCCCAACGTAATAAGAGAGCAGCATCTCAGGCAGAATGTGTTGAGATTGCAGTTATGGAGGAAATCTCGTGGTGTCAAAAATCTTAGGCCTTGTGGCTCAAAGAGGTAGATCGTAATACAAAGTTTTTCATAAAACTGCTAATGCTCATAGGAGGGGCAACCATATGGGGCGTATGTGTGTGGATGGAACAATGTTGAGTACGGAGGAGGAGGTGCGTAGGGGGATCGTTTCTTTCTACCAAAGGCTTTACTCTGAGCCTCTTCGTTGGAGGCCACAGCTTGATGGTCTTCATTTTGACTCTATTTCAGCTGTGGATAGGGATGGGTTAGAGAACCCCTTTACGGAGGAGGAGGTTCTGAAGGCTTTGAAGAGTTGTAATGGTGACAAGGCTCCATGTCCGGATGACTTTACTATGAGATTTCTTTTGGAGAGCTGGGAGGTGGTTAGACAGGAGGTTATGGGGCACTTTTCATGAGTTCCATTCTAATGGGAGGTTCGAAAAGTCACTAAATTCATCTTTTATTGCTCTTATTCCTAAGAAGGGCAGTGCTTTTGACGTTAAAGACTTTAGACCAATAAGTTTGATTGGGTGTATGCATAAGCTTATCGCTAAAGTCCTTGCGTTACGATTGAGGGAGGTTCTGGACGGAGTCATCTCTGAGTCTCAAAATGCATTCATAGGGGGTAGACAAATCTTGGATTCCGTTCTTATTGCCAGTGAATGTGTGGACTTTAGGCTTAGTAGTGGTGTTCCTGGAGTTCTGTGTAAGCTTGATATTGAGAAAGCCTATGATCATGTTTGCTGAATTTTTTTGTTTTATTTGTTAGAGAGGATGGGTTTTGGAGAGAGATAGAGAAGATGGATCGAAACTTGCGTTTGCTCTGTTAGATTTTCGATGTTGGTGAATGGGTCTCCATCTGGGTTTTTGGCAGTTCTCGTGGTTTGAGGCAAAGGGGACCCTCTCTCCCTTTTCCTGTTCATTATTGTTATGGAGGCTCTGGGTAGGTTGATGAGAAGGGCTGTGGATTTGGGTTTCATCAGGGGCTTCAAGATTGGTCTAGATTCAGTTTAGCAGATGGAGATCTCTCACTTGCTTTTCACGGATGATACTCTGGTTTCTGTGAGGCAGAGGTGTCCCAATTGAGGTATTTGAGATGTGTCCTGGTTTGTTTTCAGGCTTTTTTTGGTTTGAAAGTCAACGTGGGAAAGAGATTGCTTGTCCCTGTGGGGGAGGTTCCAGGAGGTGGATTCTCTTGCAGCTGCTTTAGGGTGTGGAATGAGTTCCTTTCCTATTTCGTACTTGGGCTTGCCGTTGGGTGACTTGGCTAGGAGGGTGGGAAGTTGGGACCCGGTTATTGAGCGGTTCGAGAGAAGGTTGGCTGGGTGGAAAAAACAATATATTTCAAAGGGCGGAAAAGTCACTTTAGTGAAGAGTACATTGTCCAGTCTTCCAACTTATTTTCTTTCGCTTTTCCAGATTCCCTCCTCTATTGTTGGAAGACTTGAGATGCTTCAACGGAATTTCCTATGGGGGCGGTCGGGGGGAGGAGTTTAAATATCATCTTGTCTGGTGGGAGCAGGTTTGCAGCCCTTTAAGTTGGGAGGTCTTGGGATTAGGAGATTAGCCCCTTTCAACAGAACTCTCCTAGGCAAGTGGCTATGGAGATTCGGCAGTGAACGACATAGGTTATGAAGGAAGGTTGTTTCATGTCGTTTTGGGGAGGAAAGAGGGGGATGGTCAGCTAGGCCGATTGGATCTGCTGTCGGCGTGGGGGTGTGGAAATCCATTGGGAAAGGGTGGGATGAGTTCTCTAACCATATTAGATTCAGAGTTCGGGAAGAAGGGACGTCCGGTTTTGGGAGGATACGTGGTTTGAGGATCGTCGTCCATTGTCTTATTTGTTCCCAAGGTTGTTCAGGATTGCTGATGACAGACATGCTTTGGTTGCCGACTACTATCGTCTTGATAGCGGTAGGTTGTCTTGGGATGTGCGGTTTCGACGATCCTTTCAGGATTGAGAGTTAGATGACGTCACTGGTTTGCTGGCCCTTTTGTATAGACAGGAGGTGGATGGTACTGGTTCGGATTCCTTGACTTGGGTGCCTTCTTCGCAGGGGACTTTTCAGGTGTGTTCCTTTTTCTCTGCCTCTCCGAGTTTCACAGTTCCAATTTCGTGTGGAAAATGGTTTGGCATTCGAAGACTCCTTTTAGGGTGGCTTTTTTTTGTTTGGACTACAGCTTGGGGCAAGATTTTGACTCTGGACATTTTGAGAAAGAGAAGACAAATCAAAGTCAAATGGTGTTGCCTGTGTAAGAATGATGCAGAGTCTGTGGATCACCTTCTTTTGCATTGCCCGTAGCCTATCTGTTAGAGTTTTATTTTTGGTATGTTTGGCATCCAATGATAAATGCCCCGGACTTAAAGGATTTGATTGACGTTTGGAGGGGCCACAGGGCGGGGGTTCATGTTTGTGACTCTTGGAGGGCGACCCCCCTTTGTGTTTGGTGGAGTTTTTGGAAAGAGCGGAATAAAAGATTTTTTGATGGGGAGGTATCCTCCATTGGGGCGTTGAAGTTTTCTATTATTAGTTCTCTTTTTAGTTGGGTGACGGGGAGAAATTGTATATCTTTAGATGAAATCGTGGACTTTTTGGATTTATAAGACTCCTTTTTTGGGTTCTTTAGAAATCGTTGAAGTTTTTTTAATACACTTTTACTTATCAAAATTATATATATGTAGTCTAAATCCATAAATATTGCTTATAGTATACTAGATTATATTTTGTCGTTTGATGGTTCCTCTTGTGTTGCTATACACATGACTCCCCTTAAATTGAATTATCTATTTTCATGATTAGGAAATATTTAGCTTCTTAGACAGATTTGATATGTAAAGGCTTATAACTTAGTTTGGTTTTGTTTAATCTAATTGATTTTATTGAGTCTTCCTATGCCGGTACCCAAGGCCGGATGTGAAAGGAGGCGGCTTAGTTTCAGGTAGATAGCCAACTGTAAAACTCACGTTAAATCTTGTTTGATGAATTGTCACTTGAAAAAAAGAAGAAGAAAAAAATCAAAATAATAAGACAAAAAACTAAGTTATCAGTGGTAGGTGTAATGAACTTGTGGACACATTAAAAAGGAGAAAAATAAACATAATTTGTTTGCAAGAAGCAAATGGGAAAGATGAAAAAGCTAGGGAGATGGGAGAAGAATATAGAACTTTTTTGTTTAGGAGGTAAGGCTAAGTAAAAGAGCAGAGTTGGTATAGACCATATAGTTGTGGATCATTATATGAGAGATAAGGTTGTAAAAGTAAGATGACAAGAGGACAAAATTATAGTTATTAAAATTGTTTTAGGTGCAGTTGTTTTAAATACAATTGGTGCATATGCTCCTCAAATAGCGTTAGATGAAACTACACACACACAAATAAAAAAAAAAAAAAATAAAAATTTGGGATTTAATGGATGATGAAAGATGCAATCCATTCGTGGTGGTCAATCGGTGCTACATGTGTCTTAGGGATGAGGAGACAGTGGACCATCTTCTTTTGCATTGCCCCATGGCCAAGGATTGTTGGGATTTGATGCTTGGATTGTTTGGGTTCCTTTGGGTTATGCCTCACTCTGCCAGAGAGTTGGTCGAGACTTGGAGAGGGTGTTTTGTGGGAGGCCATGTTCATGATGTTTGGAGGGCTACTCCTCTTTGTGTGTGGTGGTATATCTGGCTGGAGAGGAATAGGAGATATTTTGAAGGGAAGGAGGGGCCTATTCTTTTCTTAAGTTCTCTATTGTATCCACTCTTTTTTATTGGGTGTCAGGTAGAGATTATAGATCTTTAGATGAATTAGTTGATTTTTTGGCCTCTCTAAAAGTGTAAAGTGTTTTGGTTGTTTTAGCCTGTTTTTGTTCCCTTGGGATGCGCTCCCATTTTGAGCGCGTTTTATAATATTCTTACTTATCAAAAATATATATATATATATATATATATATATATTCAAGACCGTCCTCTACAGGCACAGCAAAAATATATGTTTTCAACTCCAAGAAATTATCAAAATTAGAATATAGCATAAATGAGAATGTTAAGATGGATCGACAGAGTGACTAGAAGAGTTAGGGTTACTAATGAGAGTGAGGAGAAAAATTAGGAAAGACCTATGAAAGCACCGGTAAGAAGAGGTAGAAAAGTTTGCATTGAAGAAAAAAGACAAAAAGGGCGTGGGATGAAACTATTAAATGAATTTTAAAAGTTAAATATTAGGGGTGAGATGGTTTGTCGTAGAAAATAATGGAAAAGGAGCATTCATGTGGTTGACATTATTAAGGCAAGGATGATGATGGTGATGATGCTGAATTATTAAAAGTATTGCACCAAGTTACCTGCATATCATTTTCGCAAGATTTTAAGACTATGCGCAGTCTCTGTGTTATTCTTCTGAGTTGTTCTCTAATTTCAATAACTTTTTTCTGCACAAAAACAACTAGCATCAATATAAATGATATGCCTATGGAATGTTCCAATAAGAGTATCTAGAAGCAAGTGAAACTCTAGATAACAGATGCTAAGCACCAAATCCAAGAATATTAAGATAAACATTCAACAACTTAAAAACGTTACTCAAAGCGGCTGACGTCAAAACGAATACCCACCATGGCATGGAAGTTTATGAAGTTATTATGACACCACTTGGATGATTTATCAGACTGAAGAAATCCTTTGTATACGTTTAGGAAGGTCACATGATCACCCTGCACAATATTGTAAAATTTTAATATATAGCCTACATACACTGAGCAATGGGGGAAAAAAATAAATAAATAAATTTGGGGTAACACATGATCTTTTTCATACGAATGGTGGGTAATTTACAAAAGTATGGGTGCAATTGCCAAACAATTCCTTTGCGTGCATTTAGGCATGTCGCATGCCAAAGCCCCTAAAGATGGGACTGTAAAAATCTATAACACAAAATAATAAATTCAGATTTGAGATGTTACTATGAAGTTGAAATCAAACATCAAATATTTGTTATGTTGTGTCCCAAGTGTGTACGTGTCACACACATGCCTGACACAGCCATGGAACCCTCTAAATAAGTGTTCATGATTTCTAGCAATATATCACGCAGTTAACCTCAAATGTTTCTAGCAAATCTAGCCTAAGCTAAAACATGAGATACCAACACAAAAAATAAATAAAGAATAAAATAAAATTCTAATTTGCACAAGAAAATGCAGAAAATATAAATTTTTAAGACAGAAATATAAAAGAGGTATTAGCTTCAAATTGAACTAATTAGGATTAAGGTATGTAGAGTTGAGTTGAGTCAAGCTTGTACAAATCAATTAGAAAATGGGATGTGGAACCTCTGCAGCAGCAAATCTCATCTTGGCTTCATCCAGCTCCTTTTGTGCTCCCCTAACAGAAATCCAGATGGACTGTACAAAGAAATTTCAGATGTGATATTTCGGCTGGAATATTTCTCAGTATTAATATTATTTTTCCCCCACTCAAATTCTAATATAATTGCATAGAGAAAAATCCTAGTGCTAAATACTTTCCATCATGGCCTGGGCAATAACATTTCAGAAGCGAACCAATTGGCTGGAACATTTTCTTTCAGTATTATTTTTACCCATTAAAACCTAGTATAACTGTATAGAGAAAAATCATAGTGTCATATACTTCCCAACATGGCTTATCCAGTCATCTAAAATTTTGGACGACAGGAAAACTCACTCACAGACCCACTTTCATCCCAATTGGGTTTAAACACTCGGCTTGCTCTTTAGATAATAGAGGAGATGCCACCAAAGCTAAAGCCAGGTTTATTGTCTACTTACTGGATACGAAATCATCAAAATCCATAATTTTTCATAAGGTTCAATATAAACTCAACAAGGATATGATATTTGCAATCCATTTTTCTCCACTTGAATTTTATAATAAATGAAATGAAAGTGGAGTGTAAGAGTACCTTTTAGAATAATTGTGAAGTGAAAGTGTTTTTGAAGGACAATAATGTCATTTCCTTTTATAGCAAGTGGAGTTTGAACATTATTTTTCTTCCAATAAAATCTAAGAAGTGTGATATGGTACAGTAGAAAAACATTTACCTGTACAGAGAGAACAGCAGAAATGGTGATGATTTCTTCAGAACATCCAAGCTGGTTTGAAGCTAAGATCATTTTTGAGATCATCGGATCCTACAAAAGTTGTAGTTCCCAACAGCAAATAATACAATCAAAATATTTTATTCTTCCTTTTGTCTTTTACTTGGCATCTATGAAACCATATAAACGAAAATGTGTATGCCTAATCTTTGCACTATTATACACAATGCAGAGGCCCAAATGACCAGTATTGTGCTGGTCATCAAAGTATAGAACTACATGATATAACTAGTAAGCAACAGATCTCTCCATCAATCCCTCCTCCCAATCAGTACATACACATACAAGTGTGTGCATGTATTATATTCTTACAAATACAAATATTTTCAAGAGAGGTATGTCATAAAAAGGCTTGTTCACAGCAGCAGAAACCATGAAAGTTTTGAAAGGACAACATTTCCTTGCAAAACCACTACAGAGATATCCCTGTTATACAAAGTAAATAAAAGAGCACAACATCATATGTCGAGGAAAATCAAATTATTCCCATTAAAAAACTGGAGGCATGATTTAAAAGATGTTCATATGCGACTGGAGTGACCTACCTACCACAATGTGGGTGTCAAGCATGGACCATGATAACGAGGAGCCTTATCCATGTTGGACAGTGTCACTTCTTGGGACACTCCCATAGATATTCCGACAGATTTTTGAAGTTCATACAGAATTAAAATTTTTAATTTTGAACACATGGCTGACATATCTCGGGCAGTTACAAATAAGTGACTAGTTTGAACCACACACATCAGGTTAAGCTTTCTTCCAAGATTAAAAAAAAATTGCAAGGAAGAATCAAATTGAAGTTTTATATAAAATTCTATTAAATCTTGACAATATTAAATACCAAAAGAT
The DNA here is from genome assembly GCA_025631255.1 of Cornus kousa. Lineage (NCBI taxonomy): Eukaryota > Viridiplantae > Streptophyta > Magnoliopsida > Cornales > Cornaceae > Cornus > Cornus kousa. Next base: position 21,015 of record JAOTQH010000004.1, on the reverse strand, counting down.
GTGTGAAGGTTTCGTTAAGTAGGAGTCATAGGAGCAGGAAAGGAGTCATCAAATTGTCTCTACATATACATACATAATTAGATATGTACACAAACAAATACATATACAATTATACATACATGTACTGTCCTTATTAAAACTTTCTTTATATGAAAAGGTAGATCATGAATGCTAAATTTGTATGTTATTAAATGCATGTGACCATAGGATATTAGATTTTCAATGATCAATTTGTCGTGAAGTCATTTTTCTTGTATATAATATTATTTTAACATATAAAAGTATATTTTGCCAACATGCCCTTGCCATGTATTTGTCCTACATTTTTAATATCTATCATGTGGCAGATCCATTCGTGTCATATCCTGTATCAATAGCCATGCTTCTTAGGTGAACATTTTAGTTGGATGACCAAAAAAGAACCAAGGGAGATACCCTCTTAAGCTAATTCACAGGTGATGGAAAAAAATTGGAGGGAGTTGAACAGTAACAATTACCAGACCCAGTGCAAGCGACATTGATTTATAAGCTCAGGAATTCCAACATTTCAAACATATTCTGAATCCATTTCCCACAGCAAAAAAAAAAATGCAAGAATAACAGAAGAATGCCATGTATTTTAATCAAAAGTCAACACTGCAAACACATGTATAAGAAACGAGGACATAGAATAGTATCAAGTGGCAACATACTAATGGAATCTCAGCAACTTGGAAGCCAGCAGGTGAAGTAAGTTTTGCATCATCATCAAGGACTCCAAGCGAATAAAGTACTTCAAGAGCTCTAACCATAGCTTCGGGTGATGGGGATGAAGGCCAATCAAAGCCTAAGATATTATCTATGCCTAAGGCCTTTAACTGTAAGATCAAAACCCAATATTCAGCCTCTACACTACAACAAAATGTGAACAAAAGCATGTATAACCAATCAAAAAGATTGCAGATGCAAGGACTGACAAGAGTGCTAATTGTTGCTTCTGTGACTAAAAACATATAATGCATTAGGGAATATCTACCACAGATGTTACATCTTAATAGTGTGGTATATTTGAAACAGAGAAGAAGAAATTTTTTACTTTCAGATTTGCTAAAGAATCATTCAAAACATGTAAAACCTATTATTTAGAAGAAGCTCAGGGAAAACTCCAGTAAACCTCAAGTTCGGTAAACACAAAGAACTGATCTCCATGGAACCCCCTTCGTTACAACCATATTATAATTACAATCTCTTATGAAAGATTTCTCCTCAAATAATAATCAGAACAATGCAAATATTAGTAAAAAGATTATTAATCCTTTCACAACTGCCCATATTGACCTCCAACAAACTGGAGGGACAGAAGAAATACTGAAATATCATTTTAATAATTTGAGAAAACTGCATCGATTCCAGATATTACATATAGAAATGCTAAGCATGTGTTTCAATGATACACAGTAAGCAGATATTACCTAAAGAAATGCAAAGCAGGCAGATTTGTTAACCATAGGGAAGTCAGGGACCCTCACAGAGTAGAATGAGCAGTTGAGCGAGGCACAAACCTAGAGCCTTTTGAAATATAATAATATTGATTACATAACAAAGATGATGGTGCCCCTATAAATTACTTAACAAACTGCATACCTGAATCACAGAGGAAATAAGGCTTGATCTCTGCATCTCTGGAATCCCTTCAGTAGACATTTCATTGACAAAATACTCTTCTGTATATAACCTAGTAACGGCATCAACAAAGAATGGCAGTACATAAATTTAATATACAGAAAAGCAATAAGATATGAAAAAATAATAATAAATAAATAAAAATAAAAATAAAAAGGTATCAAGAATAGGCCACCGGTGGCAATTACTAGAAAACGCGAAATACAGAGGCAAGGAGAACACATAGTGCCTTTAAAATCATCCAATGGTTCAAAGATATAGAATAAGTCTTCTTTTTTCTTTTTCCTTTTTCTTTATTCTGCTTTAATGTCTGTGGTTTTGATGGTTCCCCCCACCCACGCGTGTGCTCTTCTCCTTTTCTTTAAGGTCAAAAACCAGAACCAGAGACACCTAAAAGGCATCAGAAAATAATATTGCTGACATTAAAGCTCCTAACTCAAATTATTAATTATATAGGGAATGTTCACAAATCCTCAAGGATCCTGTTTTCCGCTGTTACCATCTTCCAAAATAAAGGCCCTTACTATCTAAAAGTCAGCATATCCTACAATCAACTAAGATCCAAAAAAAACAAGCTCATGAGTAATACCATTCTCTGAATGGAACAACCAAATTGAACAGAAAAAGGGAATGCAATTAAGAAATTAATATTTCCCTATCTCAACATCTTGGAAAGCACCCAACAATTCGGAATTACACGACTTCTGATGAGAGAATTATATATATTCAGACATCTATGAAGCTCCAAAAACCACAAAGCTTAAAATCAACTTATAATGAAATAATCAACCCCGTCATTCACCACAGAGAGAAGGAAAGAGTTCACTGAGGAAAAAAAGACAGAAAAACGCGAACTTTCCAAATAATTACCTCCAGTATCACCCTAGACATCTAGACAGGGCACTATAGAATTAACATTCTATCCAATGATTCAATCTCCGTTGATTGTTATTTCTAAGACAGACAGAGACGACACTTGCCATTTTGTAACCATAACAGGTTATTCACCCAAGAATTCTCATCTGCCACTTCAAACTGCATTTGTAAAAGTAATTTTTACATAAACCACAACAGAGGACTCCAATTTCCATAGGGTCCCAACCATTAGTGTCAAGACTGTGGTCAGCCCCTGCTAATGCCTTGAAATCAATTAATTTTCACCCAATTCTCAAAAACCACTAAACTAATTAAGCATAATTCCAGCTGTTATAGATCAAACCTTCAATCCATCCTCATACCAGCAAATGGTGCTCGAACTGCCTTCCTTACCTATAAAAAAGATCATGCTGTAGTTCTCAAGTTCAAAGCCATGAAAGCTGTAGTAAAGAAGAAAGATGGGAAGTAGATGGGCAAGTTAGCCAACAGCCAAATGCAATACTAAGTATAAGTTCATATCACCCTCCTTTCAGTTGAAACCAAAGAACCCCATTCTGATGGGTTTGAAAAACTTTGACAGCTCCCAAATTTAAGTTACATTATAGATTGCTTCTGCGGTAAGACCTAAAAATGGAAAATACTTGTCCATATCCCAAATTCAAGACTAATTATGAACAATCAGGGATCTCTCAAACACCAATTGAACCCATCTAATCAACAATCATCTTCAAACCACAGAAACTGTATGCCTCAAGTATAGAACAGCATTATTTTAAGCTGAGAGTATCAACTAAAGGAAAATCATCTCCAAATTGTAACACCATAGCAGGTGGCACCCATCAGCCAGCAATTAACTCTCTTATAGATCTCCCTTCCCCTTGCTTGAACTGTTAGCCTTCCTAAGTCTCATCCAGAATGCAATGCAGAATAAAAGAAAGCAAAAGTGGGAACCCAGATAAATTACTATGGAACCACTAAAAAGCCACATGATAATGTGCAGTCCCCTCTTTAATCTCTATTTCTTGCAACAGAATATTTATTACAGATAAAAGGGGGCAGAAGCAAGCAAGAAAAAAGAAGTGTGTGGCAACAGTTCGAGGGACACACTTAGCCTGAGTAGTGCAAGTCCTATTAAGAGATTAGGATGCTTAATGGCATGATATGAACAAAGTACAATAGAAAAATGAGAGCAATCACAGATCTGAATGTGAGAATCAGATTTATGCATGCCGACATCTTTAATTTTAAAGGGGTAAAAAAAAAAATTAGCCATAGACATGTGGGAATTGTTCAGCCAGCTGATTATCTTCCTTGAATTAGATATATTTAAAATACTTATCATCAGGTTCAACCTCTAGGACCAAGGAACGAATGATGATATATTAATAAAAACAAAAAAAATATCACCTCAGACATCATCATGTAAATAAATGCTTGTAATAAGTTATTTTCTTATAAATATAAATGCGTGTAGTAAGTTAGGCACCTATAACATTTTCCCAGTCGTACTCTGCCAGCTCGACCAGCCCTTTGTCTAGCAGATGCCTTGGATATCGGTGCTACTACCAAATTTTCAATATCTGAAATCTGTAACAGAGTATATAAAGAATCAAATCACAATCAACATAACTAACTAAAAATAACTGAAATTCAAAATTAATATCCAAAAGACCAATTTACAGCCCCTTTAGGTCTAAATTTCTACTCATACTCAGACACATAAAGCCATGGGTAACAATCTTATAATTCCACAAATCCTGCCATCCCTGATGGTGCCCACCAATATTAAAATTATAATCCATGCCAGAACATCCAGTAAATTCTTTGTTCTCTCAATCCCAAATTGGACATTCAGAGCTTGAATTTGCATACCCAATTCGGTTAATTTTTCAATTGGCATTTGGTTTTAGGTTTTGATTGTTGGCATGTCAAAAGATATGAACGGGTGACCAGCTAGTGTAGTCAATAGTGAATGGCGAAGAAAAGAAAAACAAAGAGAAAAACTTAAGGGCATGGGGAATGTAAGGGAAATCAAAGCATGGAGAAAAAAGGAACTGCTGTTTCAGCCTTCAAATTTGAAGACTATTCAATTACATATTAATTATTATATAATTAATAAAATATACAGTGCATTTTTTATACATATATATATGAGAAATATATATCAATAAAATCTGTAATATATACATGTTTATAATATAAAAAAATTGCAATTTCCATTATGAGTATTTCTATCCTCTTGAGAATCTTAGAAAATGGGAAAAGCAGTCTATACATACATAAACAAGGCATTTTCAGTCTTTTCACAGAAGGAATCACATTTCTAACATTTTAAAAAATAAAAAATTGCTTTAATAGTCTTAACAGCAAGGGAAATCCAAAAGACCAACTCAACTAAAGTAGAGGTTGACCCTGTAAACTGAAAAGTTCTATTTGCGTATTGTAGCACCAAGCCTCGAGGAGATTGGTATAAGTACCCAATAATTAATGAACATATGCCAGAATTGTCACCAATCCTGTTAACAGCACACATACAAATACACACACAAAATACAAGAAACAATGTTATATATACCGGGTTGTAGAACCGCTGTTTTGAGAACCCACTGTCAACAACATAGACGATACCCTGTAAAAGTAAAAATTTTGGAAGGGAATAAGATATAACTATCCACTGCCTGCTTGAAACTTTTCCATTTATATCTAACAAATTTTACTTCAAAATGTGAAGATGTTACCTCTAAAGTCAGCGAGGTCTCTGCAATATTTGTTGATATCACCACCTTCCTCTTACCTCTGGGAGTAGGAGAAAAAATAAGGTCCTAAAAGAAAGCATAAAAGTGAACTTCTTAAGTAAAAATCTGAAAAGAATCATTACAACGTTTACTTATTATGCCCTGATGCCATAAGATAAGTCACTAACCTGATCTGCATGTAAAAGTCCCGAATAGAGTGGCAAAACAATCAATCCTGTTAGTGAAATTTGGTCAGATATATTGTATAAGCTAGACAAAGTAATTAAGATCATGTTGTAAGATAAACATGTCATACGGTCTTCTTACAAAAATCAAACTGATAGCGCTGTGTTATACAGCTATTAAGTTTTTAACATGGCTAGATTGGAACTGCAAATAGAAACTGCCAACCTCCATGTTGCACTGTAGTCCAATACATGAAGCTGGATAATGATATAATATATATATATATATATATATATATACTGTATATAATGTGGTCAGGATAACATAAAAAATGTAGGTGTTAAGCCCTGTCAAAATATGATATATGCATGATGCTTCTCCAAAGGCCTGGATATAGCAAGATTAATCCTGATTCAACTTGCTTTTTCATGGCATGCATCTAAAGGCAGGACAAAGAATGATGAGTTGGTTATTTGCAAATATGTTAAAAAGGTATTTCTTATCTAATGAAGGATTTGAAATCTCATCAAATGGTCACGGTAAGTGTAACACTGTAATTTGTAATAATTTATTTTAAATGTTCAATTATTTATAGGTTTGAACAAATACGAAACCGTCAGGGGACTAAAATAGTCTTCTGAAAACCGAATCTTAGTCAAGAATAAAAAGAAAATTTTAATTTTATGTGATAATGAGAACACAACTGTAAAGAGACATTCAGACATATTGCTACTTATCAATAAAAAAGAGAGATTCCAATATATTGCATAGGAATCCAAGAAAGCCCTAAGCCAAAAAGTAGATTGAAACTTAAATATGAATTCAACATGTATTAATTTAAGTTGAAAATATTAACCACCAATATGCCAAGAAAAAATGACTTCAGAGAGACTACTACCCAGAAAAGATTGCCTTGCCGTAAATGATGAATCCTAAATCAAGGATACCTGAAGTAGACTTTCCATTACTTTGAGCTTCTTCTGTGAGCAATTGGACTGCAGCATCAATATCATCTTGACCAGTTAAGAATACTAGGATATCACCCATTGGCTCCTAGAAAACAAATGTAAATGGATGACCAGTATTATTGATCCTTCCACACTTAAAAAACACAAACAAAAAAAAAGACAAAAACTAGAACAAAACAAAAATAAATGTATACATTTTCAAATAGAAGGTATCCATCACATTCTGATTGTAATCGATAAACAAGTAGAAGAAAAGAAGTTATGTAGGCCTCCACAAAAGTATGGAGTTAAAGAATTAAGTTGGTGATGTTGAAGAACAAAAGGGTGGCCAAAAAAGTGTGGATTGAGAAAATTCTAACAAGGGTGGTTGGGGGAGAAGAAAATATATGATTATCCATAATTGAACAACAAACACGACCCAACATAAAGCTGAATGTTCAAAAAAGATTTATGCAACAGACTCATAGGGGTTGGAGCTTAAGGCTTTGTTGAATTAAGAGAGATTTACAGGATGTAAGAAACAAAAATGGCTTGGAAAACTAATTAGAGGATGGGAAGGGGGGAATTTGTCAGAATTCAGTAAGCAATAACTAAGTTCTAACACGATAAGAGAGAAAGTTAAGAGGGTGGCAATACTCCAAAGTCTGAAGAGACACAGATATTCTGAGCCAAAGTATATGTAAAAGAGTCAATTTAATGACCTTTTCTTGTTATCTTTATGTATAGCTGGTATTGCCAGAAGTGAAAAATGCAAATAAAACCTTATACGTGTCTCCATTTTTCTGTGTTTGTGGCTGTGTTCCAAATAATATGAAATATTGCTGGCATAGTTGAAAGGGAGGTATCTAAGCAGAAACCACAACTATATACATGTATTATTGGACACCAAAAAGAACCACCCTACAATTAGAGTTCATATATTGGTTGGCAAGAAAGTTCACATAATTAAGTCATCATCCTATCACAAGCTTCTACGCACCTGATCATGAATTGACAGTACTGTTGAAACAGCAGCTTGGAGATAGTCTGGAACAGATTCCTCAACATAAAAAAGTTGTACATTAAATCCTCTTCCCTGAAAGTTAAGTAAATAATTTTGATACCTTAATTTATTATACCTCTCTATGATAAGTCATAATCTCATATGAAAGCTAAATCCATTTCAGAAACATCAAAGTTGTCTTCCAATAAATAGTATATAAAGAGTTAGAATCCAGTATAGCATACCTCAACCGACAGAATGGAAGGCTCTGTCCTCGGTCCATGCTCCTCAGCTTCCAGTCCTAAACGCCTTTTGCTAGTTTTGAATAAACATAAGAAGTTTGTGTTGTAATGGACGGACATAGGACACTTGCACACACACACACAGATAGAGAAGAAAAAAGAGAGAGGGAGAGAGAGAGAGAGAGAGAGAGAGCACTTGATGATTTTTCAAGTAATCAATCTTGACTACGTGAAATCAATAAACTTACAAAATAAAAATAAAAATTAACTGAAACCTAGAAGGACTATAAAACCACAAGCGGTAAAACTTGATGCAAGTGTTAGAAGTCTTCAAAAAAAAATTCCTAAAGCTTTGCCATCGTCAGAGCCACCAAATCAGGTTGAAAACTATTCATGGTATCATAGAAATAAAAGAAAGAGACAGAAATAGAGAAAGGACAAAAGAAAGAGGGAAACTGAGAAAATTAAGCGAGACAAGTAATATTTTTTTCCCTTCCCACAAAAAAGATAATTTTTAGTGGACAATTAGAGTCATGGATGATGTTGAAAAAAATTTTAAAAAAAAAACATGGGTGAATAGCTCAGCTATAAAATTGACATCATGAACTCCATTGCAAGTTTGCTTAGAGTCTCTTGAGTTTTCAGGCACCCTTCAGCAAACTTTAATTAATTTGATGTTCTAGCACATTTATTAGGCTTTATTAAGTTCACAAAAACCCTTGCTCCATTCACTATCTTGTTTAGGCTATGGAAAGAGACGTACATGAGATTTAGGCTGAGCTGCCAATTGGTTTTGGGTTCAATCAGTGTGAATCAAGAATACTGCACGTTAAATGGATTAACTTCAGGCATTCCAACTCTACAAAGCCTAACAGCTTGTATGTGTTAAGTTCTGATACAAATAATACAACAAAATACATCCACAAGTATTAGAAACCTAAAGGATCCAAAGATACTTGACCAAATGAACATTCAAAAATTAAGTCAGAATTTGAATTATGACAACTTTTCCAGATTTAAATTCAAAACTTCAGCTTAAAATTCAACTTGTGAATCCTTCCAACGATTCAGGACTAAAAGATTGAAGCTTAAATAAGTATATCAATGATATGATCTTGAAAATTATCCATCTTATTGGAAATTAATGGAACATATATAACTTTGAGCAAAGTAGGATTATGCAAAACCAGCTATATGAAACAATTAGGAGGATAATGCCATTTTAGATGGAAGTTGCAGGTTTTCCAAAAGAGATTGTATTTTAAAAACAAATTCTTCCAACTAAAAACTGGAAGCAACTGAAGTTAGTCTCTATGAATCACTCATGCACAAGAAACCAAGAAATTTGTAAAGATTTTGGGTTTGGACAAGGAGTCGACCCAGATAGAGGACAGGCCAGTCTACACAGATACACGTGCACATACATGGAAAGACACTCAAGATGTACCAACAAAAAAATTACTAGACTATTGAAATTGCAATGCCTTTATTAAACATTTCCACACAGATGTGTGCTGCACAAAATAGAATGGCAACATCAACCAATGAAACAAATTTAGAACCCAATATTATCAAGGTATTACGAAGAAAACCTGGTTTGGAAAAAAGCAGCCATCGATTTTGCTTCAATTGTAGCGGATGAGATAATGAGACGCAGCTCAGGTCGACGCCGTTGGATCTACAAATTTAGCAATTAGGTCAATAAGTATAGGATTGAAAAAAGCAATCACTAACTTCAATACAATCACTAACTTCAATCACAGGTTAATCCTAATTTTTGAAAAAGTACCTTTTTCAGAAGACCCAATAAGATGTCTGTTGAAAGAGACCTTTCATGAGCTTCATCTACCATTACAACACTGGAATTGTCATGTTAAAATAGTTAACGCCAAATGTATAGACAAATAAGATAAATCAAACAAAATTACCAAATCCTAAAGTAAGATTAAGTTAGCCGAGCCACCCCTCCAGAATATTCACACACATGAAATTGCAAAATGAATACAATAATATCAAGGATTAGTGGAAGCGGACATAGTTCATCCAATAGTAATTCCTAGGACCCACCATGGAACTTAATCCTTTCAGATGCACCAAAGAATCGGCAGCAAATAAAGCTATTATCAACCTAGAAGTGATGATCCAAAATGTAAGTAAATACCAATGCAAATCGATTCCATATGGTACATATTCCTACATTGTTCTCAGGTGCAAACTCACAGTGACTTTCTAAAAAAACAAAGATAAATGTTAGGTAATACATCTTTTTTTCATTTTTTATTTATTTTTATTAGGTAAGTACTCACACACATTGCCCACGCCGGGGCTCGAACCACTTCCCTCCCCCTTTTAGGGAAGGAAGGTTATACCATTGGGCTAATAGCCAGTTGATAAATCTAAATCTCAGATTATTTTGACTGGCTGAGTACCTAGGAAGTACGTACTTCCAATTTACATAGGCTCTTCTTTGGCATTATTAGCACAATGGTATTTTGGTGCCCTACTTAACACATACAAAAATGAAGTTCTTTTGGAGATAGGAATATCACTTGGCACACTTTTTTTTTATCCTCTTCAAATACATCTTGCCATAATAATCTTCTAAATAATATCTTATTTAATTTATCATTCATTTATCTGGATTCATTGTTATTTAAGAAAAAAAAAAAAGTCTTTTACTTATCAAAAAAAAAAAAGTCTTTATCCTCTAATCACATAGATGAAATCTAAAGATTGGAAAACATTATAAAAGCAATTTATGTTCATTCATCGTACTATAACTATTTTTTTCAATGTTCACCATTCTTTTGTCCCTTCTTGCAGAGGGGGACCAGAGTAAGATACCAAACAAGTTGCTTATAAGTTTTTATGGGCCATCAATTTTTCACTATATATTTTTTTTTTTTTTTTTTTTTTCATTGGCAAGAAATTCACACACCCATTTGTCCCTACGGGGACTCAAACCCTCACCTTCAACATTAGGAGGTAGAGGAGATACCACTAGGCATCAGCCTTTGCTGGTAAATTTTCACTATTTTCTTGTCCCAAATTGTATAGGAGGACTACTGATTTCCATTTTATACATTAGTCTTGTTAATTATAGATGGATATTACAAGAAGTTTAAAAGTGCATCTGTTAACATGATAAAGAAAAGAGTAAAAAAGGACAATTTTTATGGTTTGCTTCTGAATTATAAATAGGTACCTATACTTGCTCAAGAGAGGATCGTCCATCATTTCCCTGAGTAACACCCCATCTGTAACAAATTTGATCCTAGTTACACCCTGCACTGTCAAAACAAGAAAACTCCCAGCACTTCATAGTACGCAAATACAACCACATGACTGATATAAAACAATTTGATCCTACTGTAAATAACCATTTAGATTATCAATACACACCATGTGGGATGCAACATATTGGTAAAGATGTACTCATTATATGTAATCTTAGAAACAGCAATTAAGAGACAAGAATTCTCACTGTATTTGTAATATTTTCAAATCGAATCGTATAACCAACTTCCTCTCCTAATTTGACACCCATCTCTTCAGCCACCCTTGAAGCAACTGCCTATGCATCAGAAAAACCTTAAACTTCTAAGAGGTGAATAAAATAATTCTTTATAGATATCAAAGTAAAGTGAACCATCAGAAATAGAGCAGTAAACAGCATATCAGAAAAAGAGCAGTAAACGGCATATAGAAAAAAGAAAAAGAAACTCAAGAGGAAGGTAAGATCTAAACAACAATTAGCAGCAAATTTTCGAGGCATAATTCTTAACAATCAATGCCCACGAGCTTTGCTTGTGGTCCATGTCATTTTTGGCCAAAATCCATCCCCAAAATAGCGTTTTTCAGTTCTATAGGAAGACTGTCGAATATTTCGGAATTCTTTTGCGAGGTCTAAATGAATTTGGATTGAATCTGAAATTCGGTCGTTTTTTTTAGTTAAGTAATTAGGAACTTATCTCTATTTTTTCAGACACTGCCAAATTGGACCAATTTAAAAATGATTCCTTCTATTTTTAGGATTCTTTTACCTTTATAAATAGTGGTTATAGTTGCAACATTTTTTTTTTTTTTTAACGTATCAGAATTTGTTTCTCTGAATTTTGTGGATTCAAATTTGTTCTATCCTTTACTTTCATAGCTTCCCCTCCATCAGGTTCCTTATATGGCAAGCATCACCAGTCTATTTAATCCATCAATTAACCAATTCAGTGTCGGGGGATTAAGATCATGATATGTTGATAGCACTTGAACAAGAAGTAGTTGTAACCTTCACAAATCAATATCAACTTAGCTAAAGCCTCTAGTGTATGGTCTACTGGGCTGAATTTCATGTTCTCCCTCAATTAAATATAGTGTGATTAAAACATTTTCATTAAGCTACAAGTTCATCAAATAAGGATACAAGAACAAATCTTAGTCCTAAGAATACAATTACAGAGTCCTTGAATTTATGAAAGTCACTTTTAATGAAAAAAACTCTTCAAAACTACATGCCACACATCTTTTACTCCTATACCGACTACATTTTCCTTCATGTAGAACATCCTCACCAAAATCGTATCATAGCAACTGAAACAACCTTATAAGTACTTGTAATGAAAACATAAAATATAACATATCCGACATAGCACAAACTAAGAAAATAATACCTGGACAGCCAATCGTCTTGGTTGAGTGCAAGCAATGACGTGTCCACCATCAGCCCAACCTGCTTCTTTGAGGTACTGCAATTTCAGACAAAAAAAAAAAGAAAGAAAGTAGAACATTTGAATTTATCACACAATGCATTCATTCAAATATCTTCAAAATACACAATCATTTTTAAACATAAAAAATACATACACAACAATTTTATTTTTATATGTGTACGCATTAGTTTGTGTGTGTCTGATGTAGTAGTAATCAGCTCATTCACTCACGCTTTCTTTTTTACAGTTATCCACAGGTTTAATGTGCTATGGAAAGGACCCACTACATAAAATGAAGCTAACACCAAAAATAATTACAAAAGTTATGGGTCTACTTGGTTTTTTACTGAGAAAACAGTTGTCAAGAACTAAGAAAATAGTAAACTGTTTCAGAGAACAATAAAAGACCGTTCTCTAAAACAGACCTTTTTTCTTAACTGAGTTTTCATAAAACAATTGTCAGAAACTGTAAAACAAGCAGGTTTTTGTACAGTTTTATAATTTATAAGTTTCAAAAAATTAAAAACTGAACCAAGCAGGCCCTATATGTTTTGTAATTTTGAGAAACCCTAACACTGATCAAAATGCTATGAAAAAAAGTTGATGGACTTGTTCAAATTGTGGGTCCATCTCATGTTAGATTTCCACAGGAAGACCCTTTATAAGTAAAGTCTCGGTAATGAAATTGGAACATGATATATGACCCTTTTATAAGTGAAGTCTCAGTGACGAAATTGGAACATGATATATTGATTATAAGAGCACAACATGATACAATAGGTATACAAAGGGAAAGTGAACCTGAGGAATCTGAGTGGTTTTGCCACTACCGGTCTCGCCGACGACAATAGTGGTGGCGTGAGTCTCGACCAGATATAGAATAGCTGTTCGGTACTTGTATACAGGGAGTCTCTGCCTCTGCTTCTCTATGCTTGCATAGCCAAATCTGTGAACCGAAGGAACATTTGCATATGTGATACTAATATACAGTTATACACATTCGTACATATATACACACACAAAGAAACACGACGATTGAAGAAGAAAAGTACCCAGATGATGAGGAGGAAGAGGTGGTGTAGAAAAGAACGCCGCCTTCTTCGTCGTCGAGTAGGCGAGGCCTCTCGGACCCTGGTTTCCAGAATTGAGGCATGCGTGACTATGCGGGTGTCCACTCTGTATGTGTAATACAAGTAGTCTGTTTCGCTTCGAAGTATCATAAGCACTTGTCTTCGGGTTGACCCGAGCTACCCGAAATCTCTCTCCTCCTAATTTTTTTATAAGTATATAAATTAGGGCTTCTTTTTTGGGGAGTGGGGTAGTGGAGAACCGGTGGTAATTGACCGGCGAAGCAAATTAGGGTTATTTGTCCAAGTGCCAGGGGCCAGCTGGCCCCTCCAAATACACAATGATATATTGATTATAAGAACACAACATATTCTTCTTTTTCTGAAACCAACTTCTGTTTTGTGTTGCCCCGGGGCTAGCAGTAATGGTAGGAGCTTGAAGTTTGGGATCACCAGCCAGGGTTCGAGTCTTCTATCAAGCCTGCTATGTTCGTTGGTTGACCGCTGCGCGTGTTGAGGAGCCGGTACGCGTGGCCCGGGTTTGTAACTTGGGGTGGGTCCTTAAGGGGCCCTGCCCAGGGGAGTTTCAGGTCCAAAAAAAAAAAAAAAACTTCTGTTTTGTGTTTTTGTTGACAAATTAGTGAAAAATTTAAACAAGTGGTGAAAGTACAGTAAATGTAATGCATTGTTACTACCCTACTATTTTTCGTCTTATTATCCTACTGCACTTTAGTTAAAAAAAAAAAAAACAAAAAAAACAATATATGTGTGTGTGTGTGTGTGTATATATAGATATGCCATGTTTGAAATGCCGCCTAACCTAATTCTTGGCTCCTCCTGAGTATTTAGTAATAAAACAAAAAAACAAAATAAAATAAAATAAAAAGAGGCACCTTCCCTCTCAGGCTAACTTGTCTTTTCAATGTTCAATTACTTTTGAATATTTCTTTCTCCTTTCTAAAAATTGTTTTTTCTTTAATAATTTCATTCTCTTGTAAAATTTTGGATGTTAGAATACAAGTCTATCAGATAATTAATGTACTAATAGAAAAGACTGTAATCAGAATATTTTCAAGTGAGCTTGTTTATCTAGTTATTGGATCAAAATGCCAAGTTTTATTGCAAATAACCTTTACACTTTGAGGAGCTTGTTTCTTTAGTCATGTCTGACTACAACTTTTACTAGCTTCATCATGAGGTGTTGATTTCAATTCCATTTTCCACCATATGTGTTACAAAGTAGAGTTCTAATAAATTCTGGAATAGAAATCTATTCCCTTGAAGTAGCATCACCAGCTATTTCCAAAGGAATTTGATGATATATACAGGATAAGAATAAATGCTCTACTGTGTTAATAATACTATTCATGCAATTATGGCAGACAGAGTTTACACACAAGCCTCTGCTTTGAAGATTAGTCAGTGAAGGTACCTTATTATGCAGAATCAAACAACAGGTCTTCCCTTATTCTAAACCAATTTATAGCATATTTTCTTGTGATGAAGTTTGTTTTCATGCCTGCCAAAAGGACTTGAAGTTAGCAGCACCATGTTTCCAAGTAACCATATCTTGGCCAAGTACCCTTTTTCGTAATTAAATTTTGTGCAATCCATACTAAATTACTTATTTTTTTGTCATTTAATTTTATTCAGTATCACATCTTATATTGGCCACCTAATCTCAATTAACTAATCAAAGCTGTACCAAGTTGTTTCTTAACTACGACAAGCCTAGTTTTATGTATGGCCTTTCTCCTCCTTGAGGTTGACAAGGTGCAAGGCCGATTTTCAAGACTCGAATCCATATCAGAATTACTGGTCTCAGATGGAGTTGATCATCTTGACAATCCATCTACAATAATTCTTGGTTCTGATGGCTTGTCCTCGTCTTCTTCAGAAACCTGCCACCACTACTATGGTTTTTTTCCATGTGCAGACAACGTTGCAGGCTACATATTTCAAATACTGATCTATCAATACTTGTTGGTTGTTGGGGAAAAGTTTCTAACAAAGGGTAGCAAGAGGCTCTTCAACATATTTGGCACTGGCATATTTGGTGCTACTATTTTTCGCATCCTTATGGTACTACCAGGAGTTGTGGTAGTTCTCAGTAAGTTCCATCTCTTCCTTGTTCATTTGCCAACTTTCTGATCCTTGTTATGTGGACTTGATCTAATTTTTTATTTAGGTATATTAGGTGTAATCGATCTAGGTGACTTCCAAAATAAGATTGTCCATTTTTTAACTATTTTGTGCATGAAATTGGAGGGGATTCAATTTATAAAATATATACATATTCAGCCTAATTGGATGAGTTCTTAGTGTACTACAAAACATGATCTTCTAGTTGAAACTAACTGAAGTCAGTGAACTCTGGTTTTCATAATTCAATGTGTGCATGCAGTATCTGGACTTTCTAAAAACAAAGAGAGTGCTCAATCTTCGATGGTCATGGGAGTTGGCATGCTAGCTGGAAGGAGTGTTTTTCGTCTTACATTGCAGTGGGGAGCATGTGTAATTTTCGGCAGAAAAGAGATCCAATCAAAATCATCAACTTCCCAAGATTCACAACCTTCAACTTCAAAATGTTTGCTGGTTGAAGAAAAACTATCACACTTAACTGGTCTGTTTATTTTATACCAGTGAATTTATCTATGTTAAATTAGTTCAACTTGGAATGTATATGGCTATATGCAAACCAGAACTGAGTCACTTTCTCTTCCTATATGTATTCACAGGTTCTGGTATTACAACTGATAACAAGACCAGCTATACAGCTGGATTTATGCTTCTGTCCTTAATCCCATTTACAATACTGCAACTATCCAATATTTTTGAAACATCATCTGGGAGTCGCGTGGTGATTTTGATTGCGTTGATAGTATCAGTTCTATTGCTAATTTCAAGCTTCGCATATCAGGTACTTCAATTAAAAGATGATGTTAATTTGTTCCATTGATCCGTATTCCTAATCTTCAATGCACAAAGTGGCAGTAGCTTGGAGCATCTCTTATAGTGTACAATGGTGTATTTGCAGGTTTATGATCCATGGATTCAAGAAAGAAGTTTAGAATACATGAAGTATGAACATCTGCTACTCGGATTTATGCAGCATGTGCAAAGGCATGCAAAAGGAAAGCTGGTTACTGAGGAAGGGGAGCCAAACATTCCTGAGATCAGAAGGTTGTCTTTTGATGACATATATAATGTGTATTTGTGTCCGTGTAAAGCCATGGAATCTCTGACAATCACCTTGGTATATATCAAGTGTAATATTAACTTAGCATTGGTGTTTTTTAAATTAGTTACTTCCCCATTTGTTAGCTGCACATGTGAAGCTATGGAAGTAACAAAATAGTATCAGCTTTCTAGTCCCACTTCTGAAGTTACTAATTTTCAAATTTACGGAATATCTTGCAGATTATTCAATCAAATTGATAGAGATGCAGACAGATACGTAAAACCTTCAGATATGGCAGATCTGATGCTGCAGATTCAAACTGGAAATGTGCAGTTAGACAATGAATTTTCAATTCTTGATGCATTTAAGGCATTTGACTTGAACAAGGATGAAATGATTAGTGAAGAAGAGTTCATCAAGGGATGCGAAGATGGGATAAATAGAGCCAAAGAGTTAGTTGAATGTGGAGGTCCTAAAGCAAGAAAATCTTTTCAACAGGCAAGCAACCTCATGGTCACATAATGGACGTAGCAACTTGTGTTCAGATAACAGAAGTGGCAACCTCTTACATCCATTGAGCATTTCTATTGATCCTTATAGAAGTGGAATATTATTCACTAATGTGCTCACGCATGCACACACACACACATACAATTCTAATATGAAAATCAATGTTTTGTATCATTTCATTTCGACTGCATTAGACTATTGTTTCAAAACCACGTCTTATTTACAGTGATCATACTCATCCTTGGCCAAGTCATTGAAAAGATGAATAGGAAAAGAAATGAAAATTTAGCATCTTACAAGACCAAAATCAAAATTTAGAAAACTAATATTGAGGCCTCCTTGGAATAGTGGGACATGGTGCACCACCATACGATTTAATCAATAGTTATATATGGTAACTACATTTTTCTTATAAAAAAAACCTACTTTGAGAAGCATCTATGCAGGTTGTTCAGCCATGGATTGATAAGAGACGACTTGAACTTACCAAAATTGAGTGTATTATGGCAAGAATTTTGAAGCACGCTCATTATGAAGTACTTGAAGCCAGAGGCCTCCTCACTCAAGATGGAAGACCTAATCTAGATCACATAAAAAGGTTAATATTTTAATATTTTATCTAGTTTTTACCTTGCTTTTGGTGACTTTTTTCTTGATATTACTTCTCATTACAAAAATTATTTTGTCAGTCTCTTTAAGCAGTTGGACAAAAGTAATGATGGACTTATAGAGCAATCTGAACTAAAAGAATTGATTCAAAACATTACCTTCGAAACAGAACTGAGTCATAATGGGGTGGTGGCAAAAGTGATGAAGGAATTTGATGAAGATGGTAACCTTATGATAGATGAGAAAGAATTTGTCGATGGAATCAAGAAATGGATTAATGAGGCTATCCGTGTGTCCAGTTGCAAGGACTCAGAAAGGCTTATTGATGAATTTGATCAGGTAGTCGTCACAATGACTCATTTGTTACTGATTTAGTGATGCTTGACCTTACACAATTTTGTAGTTCCTAAGTTAATATATGAGCATGCCATTAAAAAAAAATATTTTCTGAATGGTAGTTAATCTTCACTCCACGCTTTGTACAAATCAATTATTGCATCACAAAATCTTGCATTATAATCTGCAGATTACTTGGAAACAGTGGAAAGAAGTCGATTCGTTGGTGGATGAGGTGGAAAAGAAAGAAGGCATCATTAATACATTTTTATCGTGGAATTGCATGAAGGCGGTATTGCTAGTCATCTTGGGCATTGCAATTGTGACTTTTCTTGCAGGGCCTCTGGTAGATGCTGTCTATGAATTATCGGTTTCTGTACGCATACCTACTTTCTTCATCTCTTTTGTGGTAATTCCTTTGGCCTTGAACGCTAGAGTGGCGGCATCAGCCATCTTTCCTGCAAGTCAAAAGAATATGAAAATCGCTTCCTTGACATTTTCAGAGGTTTGTGTCTCGGTTAGTTTCTTCTTTTACAGTGATTTTTAGTTATTTTAGTGATTTTCAATTTGGGAGAACTTGAAGTGTTCAATTTGGTGGTTGGCAGATCTATGGTGGAGTTGGTATGAACAACATAATGACCTTGTCAACATTTCTAGCAGTTATATATATAAAAGGCTTGACATGGGACTATTCAAGTGAAGTGCTGGTTGTTTTGGTGGTTTGTGCCATTATAGGTCTGCTTGCGTTCTTGCGCTCCACCTATCCTCTCTGGACTTGTATCTTAGCATTTTTCTTGTATCCATTCTCGCTGGTGCTGGTTTATGTTCTTCGGTATGTATGTGATTGGAACTGAATTCTATGGGTCGGACTTGTATCTTAGCATGCATTGTTTTCTCTGTACAAGCTTCTCTCTGGTGTGGGCCTTTGTTCTTCACTATGTTAGGGATTGAGGGCTAAGCCAAGCTACAGCTTGTCTGTTTTTCTGCTTTTGTCAGACTGCTTACTGAGAAAATTAATAAAACAAGCACAGCTTGGAAGTTTGATCTAGTTTTCTATTTCACTTTGCTATTGAATTTCATAAATTAAACCCTTACAAATGACTTGGTTCTTACAAATGACTATCAAGCTGTGAGTCCACCCAAGTATTTCATGAAGAACACTTTTCACTCGATTGCGTAACCAAGGTCTTTTATGCAGTTTTCTTCTATACTACTGGGTGTTTCTAATGCTATCTTGTGGTTTCCACACCCCCATTTCTCCGCAACTGTTCACAGACTTCAGAAAATTTTAAAATGGTGTTGGTTAAAATTACAAAGCAATAGATATCTGCATACATATCATACTAGCCGGACCCTGTTTGGTTTAGTGAAAATATAAGACTTTGGAAGAGCTATTGATTCTTTCTTTCCCATTGAGCTGATATTTAATTTGCATTGCCAGTTTCAATTTTATCCACCCACTCAATGCATAGTGAGCTGAGTATGAAGCCCCTTTGATTTGAAAGAATCTAATTATGATTGTTCAGTTCAGAGGATGGTGGGGAGAAGGATGATATAGTGGAGGACGAAGAAACATTCATCTGCAAATGGCATAAAATTTGATGACTCACATTTAACATCAATTAATAAAAAGCAAACTGCGATTGTTCAGTTGTTTAAGTTGGGTACCATGCACGGATTAAAGAATTGTCAATAGAGTGGACCAATATTTTTTTGAATGGGCTAATACTAGTAATAATTTATTTATTTATTTTTTTTTTTTGTTTGGCTAAAATTGACTATAGTAATTTTTTTTTTGGAATGGGCTCAAGCCCACCCCCTAGATACGCCCAGCCACGGCACTTGTTGATTGATACCTTCTAGCTTTAGCTTGAAGGTGGTTGTTAGATCATACACAGTACTCATGGAACCATGCCTATTCTACCTTGTACAGTTGTACTAACTACTTAGGGTTTTATGTCTACCTATTGCCCTACAGGCTACAGTTAAGGCAGACAGAGGTTACACACAAACCTCTTTTATGTGAAGATTAGTCTGTGTAGGTACCACCGTATTGAAGTGAAATCGGCAGCTGGTCTTCCCTTGTATTCCGAACCACCTTGGATCATATTTTCTTGCGCGCGATGAGTATGTTTGTATGTCTGCCAAAAGGACTTGAAGTTAACAGCACCATGTTTCCAAGTAATTATATCTTGGCTAAGTACTTTTTTTTCCTTTTTTCTTATTTTTCTTAGTCAAGTTCCATTTGACTGAATCTTAATTGATTTTCTATGGTAGGCTCCCTTCTCTCGACTAAGAATTGCAACTCACACATAAATGCCTTCGGAGGTCTACTGAGATTTGAACCCCTAACTTCTTTTAAAGAGGTAAGGACCTGATACCGCTAAACTACTGACCTGTTGGCTAAGTACTATTTTCTTAAATTTTGTACAATCCACCCTAAATTACTTGTTGGTCATTCAATTTAATTTATTCAGTTTCACATACTATGGTAGACACCCAACCTCAATTAAAAGTAGTTTGCTTATGCTTGTGCAGGCACATATCATCTTCATGTAATACCTAACTCAAGTGAATGACCATCAATTATGCATTAATTGTTGTTGATAATGTGATTGCCTAACGTATTAACTTCTCGTACCATTCTTAGATGCACAGATTGTTAATAAATTCATGATGACAAACAAAGTTGATGTCACCTTATGACATGAGCGTGTTGCTAATTAACTAGAACACTGCTGTAGAACTAAGTGACTTTTAAAATAGGATTGTCGATTTTTAAATTATTTAGGGCATGAAACTGGAGGGGATTCAACCTATATATGTTTCAACTTCAATCTGGTGGGATCAATTCATAAAATAAATACATATCCAGCCAACATGATTTCAGGATGAGGAATCAACTTTAGTAGCAGTGATTGATTGATCATTGCTACAGAAGACCTGTGCAAATTAATA
>JAOTQH010000002.1:5165131-5188137 GCA_025631255.1 Cornus kousa | reverse complement strand
ATGGAACATGTAGACGCCTTAGATGTGATGCACCAAAGCAAGCCTGTCTTATCATATCAATAACTTCTTGAAAGCTTATTTTTTGAAGCCTTGTGCTAATGGTTGTTTTGCTATTTGAGCTTCGTCATTTACAGGTGCCACATTTTGTAAATTGATGGTTATTTCCCGTCATGTTTTACAAAGTAATCCATTTTGTTGCTTTAATGCGACACATGAGCAACCCAAGAGACTTGATTGTTGGAAGCCTGTTTATCTTTTTATAAGTACAATCATGTCTTGTTCGAACCACAATCATCTCTCCTTAAGTTGTTTAGTAAATAAATAGCCTTTATGTTTCAGCCTTGAAATTCTTGAGCCTTTTCCTTGGAATTATTTTGTCTCATTTTCTTGTTCTTTTAGTTCTTGTGAACAAGGTTCTGATATAACTAATTTAAGCTATATGGTTTGACTTTATCATGGGCCAACATTTCAAGCCTTTCTCGACAAATTTGAGATTGATGCTAAGGACAGCAAGGATTATTCATTACCCTTTGTATTCTCTAGCCTTGACAACTTTTACATTCCTTGAGTGCATGATTGGAAAAAAGATGAAATTGTAATAAAGAAATTTTTGGTTCAGTGCATGATTGGAAAAAAAATGAAATTGTAATAAAGAAATTTTTTGGTTCAGTGTCAACATATGAAAGGCATCTTTGGCAGGCCTGGCAGGGTTTAAAGTGGACATGTATAGAAAGAAGCTTGGAGAGTAGCCTCATTATGCTTCTTTTGCTGTGTTTGAAGATGAAGAAGTAAGAGATATTTGAGGAAAAAGAGTATCGTTGTATAAGCAAAAGGCATGTATCTTTTAGAACACTTTTTTTGTGGGTTTCTGTGAGGCTAACCCATTTGACAGTATGTTTTATAGTTGTTTGGAGAGATTATTTAGTTATTTTTCGTAAAATGTGTTCTGGTTTTTAGGCCTTGCTTTGGTATTTGCTGCTTTGGCTTTTGCTCTTTCTATAAATTGTGTGTGCATGAGTAGCGTCCCTTGGCCTTCTCAGTGGATTTTGCTTATTTATTCCAAAAAAGAAGTGCATATTTGGGTGATGGACTACCTGGATTATTCGACATGGTCATTGTGACAATGAACTTTCTTTGTTTTTCAAAAAATAAGGAGTCCAGTGAGTACCTGGTTGATCTTATATGAAGGGTTATTCTTAATCATCTATTGTTGGATGTGGACTACTGGCTATTTATTGATTAAGATTGGGAGAATACATGATAGATGCTAGTGTTGAATTAAACTCATCTTATCAGATGGATTGGAAAATTGCAAAGTATACATAGCTACTGTTGGATTGATTGGTTTTGGATATTAAACATGTTAACTTAAAAAGTATTTGGACTTCAAACTCAAGATACATGAGCACATCAGTTTAGAAATTAAAAACAAGTATTTATTTCCTCTGGAAAGCATGACTTGAACATAGAGGGACATTGTTTTCATGTTAGTTTGATGGAGGGTAATGGTCAGCCGCACAAGCCAGCGGGAAGCAATCCCCACAGTATTATATGCACAAGTGCCTTGTTTGAATTTAAGGTTTAAAGAAGTCCAAGAACTCTCTCTTCTTCCCCCTTTTTTTATTTCCTTTTTTTAAGCTATCAAGGTGATTAATCTATGACAAGTAAGCTTATATTTTATTGAATAAAGTCAATGGGAAGTTCAAAATGATGTACTTCATCTTTTACACCTGATCAAACCTTGAAGTATCTATTTGCCAGGTACCTGACACCTCAAGGTTTGGCTGACACACTATGCGGTTCACCATTATACATGGCGCCTGAGATAATTCAGAACAAAAAGTATGACGGCAAGGTGATGAAATGTAAAATTGAAATCATATTGGCAGTACATGTAAAATTATGTTCTATTCTTAAATTGTCTCCAGCTATGGTGAATGCAGGCTGATTTATGGAGTGTTGGAGCTATCTTGTTCCAGTTGGTGACTGGGAAGCCACCATTTGATGGTGATAACCACTTCCAGGTTTTGATACAAATTACTATTATTGTACATCATATATGAAAGATCTTAAGTTATTCCGGTAATAAAGAAAATGAAGAGACAAGATCTGGAATAAAATCAATTCTTCGTGGTCTGTTTCCTTGCTATCAACAGCTTTTTCAGAATATTTTGACATCCAGTGAGCTGCAGTTTCCACAAGGTGCTTTACAAGTACTAAATCCAGATTGCATTGCTCTTTGCAGGGGCCTTTTACGTCATAACCCTGGTATGAGTTAGTTTGACCTTAACTATGATTCTCGGTATTCTTTTGTCTCAGCCTAGGATTTTAACTATTCTTTTCTTCTCCTTTTTTCAATTATTATTATTATTATAATTATTATTTTTTTTGGGGAGGAGAGGAGGGTTATCTTTTGATGTTCTGGAACATTCTTCTGTTTTTGAAGTATAGTGGTGTAGCAATTAAAAGTCTTCAACAACACCACCAAAAGAAGGGGGGAAAAAAGTATAGTGGCTTAGCAACTATTATTTTTGTGAGAAAAAGAGCAATTTTTAAATTTAACGCAGACAATTTTATGGTTCATAAAGGAAGTGCTGCTATTAAATGAGAGTCGAAAAGTTACTCTTGTTTCTGTAAAAGTAGTGATTAAGGTTTGGAAATACTAATAGTTTAAAAAAGGTTATTATTTATAGGCAGAATATTTAAGTTTCATAGTGTTGTGCTATATTATTAGGGGTGGGGTTCATCATCTTGCTGTTCTATATACAATTGTGCTGGTCTAGCTCTTAAACTTGTTCTTCTTTGCTTGCAGTCTTGCAGTTATAAAATTTCACCGTCTAGAATGCTCAATGTACTTGTTTAGATCACCTAGTGTTGTCATTAATATGGTGTCCTGTACAATAATGTTTGTTTGTGTTTAAAAATTTTCCTTTTCATATGTAGATGTTCAAAATAAGATATTCGACTTGAATGCTTGCTAAACTCATACAAAACACAGTTTAGTTTTGACATTCAATATTCACTTCATGGTTCATCCAAGTATTCTTCATGTAGATTGAACTTGTGATTGTTTTGCAGTTGAGCGACTAACATTTGAGGAGTTTTTCGATCACAAGTTCTTAGCAGAGGCCAGGTAATATTTTAATCATCAACTTGCAATATTTTGAGTGGATGTGCATAACTTTGCTGCTTGATTTTCTCTAAAAGTCAAGATAACTTGAGCTACTTAGCAATGTCAAGACACTTAGGACAACAATGGATGTTGAGCAGTCTTGCCTACATCCTGGTTGAGCTTTTTGATTGTCTATCAGACAAATAAATTTCCTTCAGGATCTGATTGAATGCCTCAATTACATTTCCGTGTTTGTTAATGTCATGTAACAGAGACTCAGAAATTTCTTCATCATCATCTTTACCTGGCGATGTCAAACGTAGAAAGGATCATGGCAGCATATTCCGATCCTCAGGTATTGGTGAGTTTATACCAAATACTGCCTGTGATAGGCTGAGGACATCTCTTGAAGGTGACGTAGATTCATCAGACCAGCTACCAGGTCAGTTCATATGATTAGGGCGCTCTAATGTTAAGCTTCTTGCTTTGTTTGATGATCACTTATTTTGGGTTGTTTCCAGTTACTGATTCAATGGAGTCCATTGAAAAAGATTATGTTCTTGTTAGTGCTCATTTTGCTTCAACGGAGACATTTTCTTGTTCCCTGGAGACATCCTTGCTAAGTAATCCTGCAAGCAGAGTTTTTAGCTGTGCACCAAAGAAGAATGCTCGGGATATTGATGCTGCAATGAAAGCAAAGGCGCTAGTTGCTAGTCCAGTTCGTAGCGCAAAAATTGCAGGGAGCCAAGAATCAGATTTGTTAGCAGCATCAAGTGCATCGACTATATTGAGGGAAGTGCAAGGGCTGTCTGTATTGCATCCTTCAACTAGGCTCCAGTTGTTGCACCAGTATATTTGTACTCTTTCAGAACTAGCACAAGTAAAGGTAAGTAAGTTGTTTCTTGTTTTCTCTCTTTTTTATTTTATTTTATTTTGGTTGAACAGTTCAGTTATCTCTGGACTTATAATTGAAATCAGGCATCTTTCTTTGACTGGATGTATGTAGTTCGATAGTGTTCTTTTCCATAGTATATTTGAATTCTTGATCTAGATGCTCCTCAGTTCTTATTGCTTTGAGTCTACTCTAGTCACTGGTTATTTCATCCTGAAAAAAATTATTTAAGGGTGATGAGGCCTTCCCCTCTTTTATCCAGAAAAGCAGTGAGCGGGGCACTGCTTTCGAAGCAGGGGCAGCTCTTTTTACTTGCGGATTGAATTCCCTTGCGCTTGCTACCTAGGAATAGCTTCTTGTACTCTTCGTGATAGTTAACCCGCCCCTCTGAGTTCGAGTTGAGGAGTGAGCTCTAGTTCCTTTTCTTACTCACTCGATAGTCCTAGCTGCTATCCCATTAGTTGTAGCTTGCTCCTCTTTCTTATGTTGAGATCTTCTGAACAAATCATTAACCTATGTATTTTATTGTGCTGTGGTAAGTGTATTAGGTTCTGCAGGCAGGTAAATCAAGTATTGTGCTCCATAATATGAGCGACAACCCCCAAGTATATGGTTAACATGTTAGTAAGAGCCATCTATTACAGATGAAAACATGTTGCCCCAAATGGCACATTTTTCCATAAAGATGGTTCTTGTTACTAATGTTCTGCAAGTTAATTTATATGGAATTAGTACTCATTATTAAGAAAATTTTATCTCTTGGACCAGATGCACTGAACTTGCAATTTCAATTGGCAGTTCAGTGCAGGTCTGTTTCTAGAATCATTTTCAGTTGAACTGGTAGTTTTGGCAATTTGGAAAAATGCTATTCAAGTTTGCAGCTCTTGGCTGGCCTCCGCTACAGAGGGTGATGTACCTGGAAGCTGTTCAGTTCATGAATCTACACCTGTTCAGGAAGGTTCTGGCTTATCTCCATATTCAGAAGAAACTGTAGATTTTTGCATACCTCAGTCTGTTTCCATGTGGGCAGAGCAAGGGTTTCTTGTTGCACTTGATCGTGCAGAGAAGTTATCAAATCATATTCAGGAAATGGATGGTGAGTTGGATTATATTTCTCTATTATGCTTGCTGGTTCTTCATTTCCAATACCGGATTGCATTTTACTTGATATGTTAAATTTATTCAGGTAATGTTCAGATGCCAGATGCTATGGAGATTATATTCCAAACAGCACTTCACGTTGGGAAAAATGGTGGTGTAAGTAAACCTTCTTTTTCTGTAGTGATGTTTTTTTCTCTCTCACATCCCCCTTAAAAATGATTTAACCCCCACCTAAATAGCCCATCCTTGTTCCAGGTGGATGAACTAATGGGTAAGATGAGCAGTGCTGCAGCATCATACTCTAAAGCAGTGCTGCTGCTTTCATTTATTGTTGGAGAAGCAACGGCACTGCCACTCAACCCACCGTTTTTATTAACTTCTGCTGATAGAAAACGAATAGAAGGATACATTATCAACTTCAAGTCTCGACAGTCTCATTTCCAAATGTCACCATCATCTCCTAAGCAGTCCTTGGACCCTTTGAGCAAGTAAATACATCTGATTCTGTACAGCTATCAACGGTAACTCTCAAACTACAAATCAAAACAGGAGCTTCCTTGAGTTGCTGATTACCAATATAATGTCTTGATATTGTGGTACAATGCATCTCAAAATATTGAACAATGATGGATCAAAACCATAAAGCTTGGGCTGCTGTAGCAGATAATTTTGAACTTGTTTGGTGATGACGTGATGGAAAGGCCTTAAGTTTTGTTTATTGATTACATAATGAGGAAGACTCGTTGAGTATATACTCTGATACAAAAGAATTATTCAACAGAATACTGACAATCTGGATGAGAAAGATGATAATTGTTTGGGACATTATGTAGACATGGCTATATATTCTCTGTGAATGGACATTGTAAATATAAACAGATGATATTCTTGTACAGTTTTGTTCATTTTTATTTTGCAAGTACTGCATATTAGATAGTAGCATTCACTTTGTTCCAAGATGTAGTTAAGATGGTAAAATCATTGTATTAGGTAAACTAATGCTTTCACTTTATTTTTACGACCA
Source organism: Cornus kousa (assembly GCA_025631255.1). Lineage (NCBI taxonomy): Eukaryota > Viridiplantae > Streptophyta > Magnoliopsida > Cornales > Cornaceae > Cornus > Cornus kousa. The sequence goes on along the minus strand of JAOTQH010000002.1, from coordinate 5,182,008 downwards.
CTACTGCCGCTAGTAGCATTATCATTACTACCATCATTGTTACTATTACCCCCTTTTTTTTTCCTCCTCTTTTTTTGGTTGTTGAGCCAACTTTTGTGCAAGCTCTCTCTTTCTCACTCATGGCGATACATTGAATGGTCTTTACTATTCAAAATGGTAAAATGAGCCTCTACACTCGGGTCCACCTTTGTTCTATTAGCTTCGGGTCTAAACTACCGAGTCCTCTTAGGTCACCGTTTCAAAAGACTCGCAGAGAGAAAAAATAATAATAATAAAATGAGCAACTACTCTGATCGACTACATTCTCTGCCAGTGAGAAAACAATACCCCCAAAAAAGGAGGAAAGCACATGCGAAACTCGTGACACCCATCCAACCATTGACAGTCACCGGAAGCAACGGTCTGATCAGGGTATCAAGTCTTAAAAATATCCAAGGTCAACTTTCTCACCTTTTGGCCAGAGGAGCACCGGTAGCTTCTTCTTCTCTTTCCGCCCATCCCGCATCAAGCATATCGCATCCTTACCATTAAATTTCCAAGCACCTAATAAATACCGATATATATAATATTTACAATTGTCAAAGAAATCCAAGAAGAGGTTCAATGTCAGTAGGTGATTAGGTAAGGGGTAGCTGTCATTGGGTGGAATGTAATATGATGAATGAAGAAAATACGGTAGAAAAAACCAAAAAAGACAGAAAGATGAAAAGAGGTGCTTCTATACATCTCTCTCACACGCATGCGCGCGCACATTCCTAATTAAGACGAGAAATCTATACATGGGTGAAAGAGGCAATCATTGCCTATTCATTTCCTTATAGTTCTTAAAGTCTATTCAGCGGAGTTTCAATATGCATTTGCATGGTTTTCAGAAAATTAGACAAAGTACTTGTAAACGCTTATGGTACATATAGTACACACACCTACACGACAAGTTTCATGAGCTTAAGAACTAAACAACTAATAAACTAGAATGAACAATATAAAAGGGGATAAATTAGGCAGCAACAAGGACTTTCCCTTGCTTAATTGAATGCATTTTCAAAATATCAAGTCGATGCTTCCCCCTCCAAGCGTATTCTCTTGGGACATTGCTCTTCGCCTTGGTTGCTCACACTTGCCACCTTGCTCTCCTTGGCCTCTACTGAACACCTTTTGTAAGGCTTAAATCCTGTTCGACGTGCCTTGAGCTTTCCATGTCCAAGCCCCATTGTCAGCAGTCCCTCCTCCCCATTGTTTTCGTCTCTCATGAATAAAATTTTCTCCACTCCCAGAGGACTCGAACAAGTCACCCATGTCTTGATGTTGAGGTCTAAATGGGACCCATCTACAACTCTCCCATCTGTTATCTGCACAACATTTCCAGTATTGTTTTGATACCCCTTATTCTTCAGATCATGTGGGGGTGAAAAGCTTTGTGGTAATACTGTTCTGGAGAAGAGTGCTCGAAAGGCCTGCCGCCCCTGTAGATAGTGTGACAAACAGAGCAGCAATTATTAATACACAAGCAATACACATTCAAGGATCATTTTTTGAAAGCAAAATTTTCCAGTTACCTCTTCAGAGACTTCCTTCCAAGAATCATTTGAAGGGATGGAGCATCTACCACGACGATTATTAGAGTCACTAGCTGTATGGCTTACATCAGGTTCTTTTGGCTCTTCGTTAGCTTTCTCGTTCTTCTCTAGAGCATCTGTCTCTAATTCACTGCTAGAAGATGTGTTGGAACCACATGAAGAACGATCCACCTGTTTACTGCCATTTGCCTTGTTTGAATCATGAAGTTCAGTCATTGCAACAACCTTCTCATGATCGGCAGAAGTTATCTCCGTATTTAATTTTGCACCTTCATTTTCTTCGGATCCTGATGATGACGATGTTAGTGATTTAGAAGCAGAAAGTTGCTCTTGCAGAGCTCCAGAGTTTTCCGGGTCCAGTTGTTGATCTTGAAAGGGAGTTTCATTAGGAGAGTTCTCTCTTCTTTCACTGTTGGCTGTTGCAGCCTGACCAGTATCTGCTGGAGCTGCAGTCGCAGGAGGAGTGCAGCTAAAGCCTGTGTAAACAGGAGGACACAAGGGAAGCAATCCATGGGCAGCCCACCATGAAATTGCAGCCGCTACTGTAGCAGCAGCAATCGCTGCCATACTAGGAGCTGGATTCAACTGTCTGGATGGAAAACATCCTGTGGAACCCGCAAGAGAATCTGCTGAAGTTTCCATATTTGCAGAAGGCAAGAATGTAGCTGCAAAGCTTGCTGCAGCAAATGCTGCTGGGTTTTGTAGCAAAGTAGATACAACAAGACTTGAAAAGGCGGAGGAAGTGTGGAGAAATGATTCGTGACTGTCTTGATTGTTGCTGATTGGAGTGAAATGAGGATGAAAAGCAGGAAATGATTGATGAATGGAAGACCTTGATGTATTATGATGTTCAGTAGTTGCAGATACAGCAGGCTTTGAAAACAGGTTAAGTTGTCCATGAACTCCTTCCATTTGGTGCAATATAGAATCCTGATATGACATATCACAGGAAACATGTTGAGTACTCGTTCCTAGGCTCCCATCTAGAACATGCACAGGAACATGTCTTGGATAGTTCTGGGTGGCTTGCATATCATTCAAAAGTGCACTTAAAGTTTCAGTCTGGCACTGTTCATTTGTTTTCTTGCCTTGAATCAATTTCTCATGTGAAGGTTTAGAATTCCCCAAGTTTGAGGTCTTATTCCTGCCATTATCATGGTCTGTCTGTTTGGTGTCAAGTTTACTTTGATTTCCTCTGGATTCAGCCGTGATGTAAGATTCAGCTGTTTCATCCTGGCTAACTAACTCTTTTGTCAATGGCACAAACTCCCTAAAAGTGCACGAAATTCTAGGCGCCACTGGTGGTGGCATGTAAGTTTTGTTTGCTGACGACAGGGGAGTGCAGGGAGATTCTTGGGAAATGGTGAAGACTTCAAAACAATTTCCCTCATCATGGTTTTCTTTTGCATTTCCTGGCTTTTCATCTCCATTAGGTTTCTGATAAACAACATGCAAGTGAAATAAGTTCAATTTTCTTAAGCAGAGACAGAAGTAAAAAGTATCATAATACCAAAAGAACAAAAAAAAAAAAAAAAAAAAAAGAGTGCCATAAAGGAGGAGAAAATTACAAGACTTTTTTTTTACCTCAGGAAGCGGTTCTTTCTCCAAGTCCAGTATTTGTTTACCAGAGCACAAAGATGAACCTGATGTTGATAGTTTTCCGTCCTGTACTCCCACCTGTGGGGTTGAAGCTCCCACACCAGTCTTTCGAGGATAAGGATTACTTGGTTTCCTTTTAGGGCGTGGAGGAGGAATATTTATGTCAAGTGCTTGTCCTATTGGAACTCCTTTAACAAGAGCCTCCTTCTCCAACTGGAAAAAAGGAAACAGGAAAAAGAAATTATTACTTAGTATTTGGACCCAGTTATAGATGAAATTTCAGATTTCAATATTTTCAATGCGCAAGGAGCAGAACCAACATGGAAGAATGGTCTAATTCAAGCACTACTTTGGAATGTTTATCTTTGAAGCACAAGTACCAAAACAATGCTTTAAGAACAGGCTAATATGAATGCAATCCAGAATGTAACTAAAGAAAAGGAAAACATTGCAGTCCAGAAAAATCTATTCTACTTTTTGTAGTCAAGGTGGAACAAGAAAAATCACCTTGGCGCCTGGTTTAATGATCATTCCAGTGAAAAGGAGGGTGGGGGTTCCGTTTCATACAACTCTCGAGTCTCCCTAGGATGTCTAGAAGCCCGTGGCATAAAGGTTACTTGGGTGGAATTGGAACGCACATCGAGTGGGTTTGGAAGGTACATTTGTGCTACCACCCATTGATGCCCTTCAAAGTTTAACCATAGCCAGTCTCATTCTTTCTTCCTATTTGCGATAAAAGGTTGGATCAAGCATCATCGTCATCATCATCCTTGCCATAATCCCATATGAATGGGAGGTTGAATCAAGCACATCCACTAAGTTATGTGAACTTTGGTGAGGTAACATCTTATATGGGCTAGCTACCCTGTTCTAGACCATTCACGTCGAATACTCAAAAGCGGTCATTGCTGAGTTATATATAATTTTTCGCTAATGGACCAAAGTGGGAGTATAAGTTTAAAAGTCAACTCAATCATCTTGAAATGAAAGACCACGCCTCTCACCTTAATTTAGCACATTGAACTTCTGTAACTCTTCCTGAATTTTCAGTGCAGTACTTCTATCCCAGAAGAATATTATTCTGCAATTCATTCATTACTTTTGCTAGGATTGACCTCCTTCCGGAATGTACACTGCCATGGAGACTCCATCTATAAGAATTCACATTTTAAGTGGATTTCAAAAATGAAGCACTTGACATTTTATTTTCTTTTGGGTCCTCGTTTTCTGTTGGTCCTATGCTAGATCCTATTGCTTAGTTTATTTTGGTCATCTTTATTTGTTATTCTCAATGCTTAGATATATCACCAACTCTCAAGGAAATCTTTGAATGAATGATGCCTTCTAAATCCAAGTCACCAAACCCATTATCAACATGTTCCATAATAATATTAGTGAAAAAAAAAAAAAGAAAAAAAAAAAAGGGGGGCTAGTTTGGCCAAGCAGACTGCTTAGCCAAACCAGCCCCTTTTCTTGTCTAGATTAGGAAAAATAGGTTGCTTTAAGAGTATAAATCTCTTATTGTGTGAGTATGATAGAATTAATAAAAATAAAATAAAAAGTCAACGACGAAAAAAAAAAAGAGAATTGTCAGTGACACTACATGTGGAATACGGATTGCATTAGTACCATGTAGCCCCAAAATACATGCTGGTATTAATTATGGTCATGGAGCATCTAACTCAATATGCATATGCCATTCCAAGTTGAGAAAACTGACAGTAACTTATTCTAGTTATGCCAGTTCAAATGAATTTAATCAATTGGCTGTGGTGGTCCTGAAAAAATCCTATAAATGAAATTAAAATTGGAGATACTGAGATTACAATTTACTGTGACATCATGAGGCACATTTTATGATTTTATAATCTGAGCACATTTTATTCCAACAGGAATTCTTTCACTTGATATATCATTATCATCGTCATCAATATTATCTAACGTAGTTTCTAATATTGCTTATATTTTCCAATCAAACTTAACTTTCCACTACAATTGATCTTGTAACCTTTCTAACTGAAAAGATCAAATCTGGTCTGCAGGACATTAGCTTTACCACCTACCCAACCACTATCCAAATTATGTCATCCTTTAATGGAGTGGCATGAAAGTCTCTTCTGGACAGAAAGATTGACAGTAGCAAAACACACACAATTCCAACATCTTGTCCCTTGATAGTGACAAAGCAAATCAAATTTCCCAAATGTACCATAATTTCAAAGCTTAGACAATTAACATCAGCCAGAAGTGTCTTGCTAATGTCTATTGCTGCTGCTGCTTCTTTTTTTTTGATAGTAAAATTAATCAGATTTTACAATTAAGCCCAAGCCTGGACCGGGCGGGTGGGGTACGCGCGTGGTAAATGGCTTGGACCCAAGCTTGCCTAGGTCCTCCCCTTCTTAAAAACTTGGGGTGCCCTTGGCCCCTATTGCTGCTATTTACTGAACTCTTAAGAGTCGAAGTATTGACCATAAACAATGCTATATAGGTGGCATTTTGTAGTCCAAATCAAATTCACATCAAAAGCACCCTCATACAGATTTGATTTATCCATTTCACTTTGATATGAGAACTTATATACCCCATGGGCTCAATTATAATAAATTATGTAGAGTAAAGATTTTCTGATATGTATGTGCCGCAATATTCTTCACAACTAGGTACATGTATATAGAACTTCTCTAAATATTATGTTTCAATGGTGAGTATGTATATGGATTATTAGAACTTCATGGTGGCACTAAAAAAACATTGAGAATCTTTTAATGGGGCAGAGGAACTTGGGGAATATGTGTGTCCCCCACAAGATTCTTCAATTTGCAAATTTTAATCATGCAAAAACTATCAGTTGAATTCTAATTCATACTGTCCAGATCATGATTCCATCATATTGGAAAGACTAAGATGCACTGTTAGATCACGCTTAACCTTCCTTAACCAGAAGTAACCTGAAGAGCAACAATTAAATATATGCAGAAAATGTCTAAATCAAATGTTACTGCTCTAATGAATGCATAGAGAGTTTCAATGTTCTGTTTCAACAATGCAAACAACATCCAATTTAAACGTAGGAAATAATACTGAGACAAAGTGGTTCTCTATAAGTCAAATCCATTGTTTGGATTGTATCCTTATAGAGGTGGACATCTAACAGGCTATCTGGGAAAACCAGCAAACAAAGCAGGTGAGTAAAATCACAATGCAACTGGGTAGAACCATAGTTTGGAAACACTAAACAAACCAATCAATTGAACAGCTGGTTTAAACAAATCCAAATATCTTCTTTTCTAAGACAATTCATTTCTAACTCTCCAGCAGCCAATACAGGCTCCTAAGAGTCTCCAAAACTCCCAATGACACCCTCATATAGATATTAAAGAAAATCCAAGCAAGATGACTTGAGGCCAAGCTTTATGATGTCGTGGGTGCATTGCATTCTTATGTTCTTCAAGTTATCATGCAAACACTAAGATTCTTTTTTGTAAAATTAGTATTTCTACATATATATATTACAAAATAAAAGTGACAAAATGGCCTCAAATTACATATATCACTATCAACTTTCACCCTTTAGCCAGGAATAACTACCTATCATGCATAGCTTGTTACATAACTCTAGAAAATAATTGTGGAAGGATAAATATAATTATGCCACTATTTTAGAATAGATGTTAGTTACATAATATCAAGGAAGACAATGTCTTAATTTCAAACCTCACTGCCATCCAAAGAAATATCATTTATATACGTGTTGGACTGAAATCTGACCAACACGTGAGTGCCCGTGTTAGAGGGTAAATATAATCAAGTTACACCCTCTCTAACAACTTAAGCTTTTAGAGTATCTGGTGGTTAACAATAACACTTTCCTAAAGCTGTAATACCTATCTTGCATAGGTTGCAAAAATTATTTTTCCTAATCAGTGTACCTTGAACAAAATGGCAATCCACGCCTATATTTTTGATTTCTCATGAAATATACAAATATCAACATACTCATTGTCAAAGGTGAATTGCTACTTGTTAGGGTGTTAGGAGATCCCATCTTGTACAAAAGTAATTTATCCTAAACATTTCCACAAGCTCACAACTCAACTCAACTTAACAAAGCCTTTTTCCCAACTATTTGGAATCAACTATGTGAATCCTGTACACCTTCTTGGCCTTTTATGTAACCAATTCAACCTTTTCATTACACTGTTACATCATTTTCCATGTGACCAAATTGCTACCAAACTAACAAAAAAGCCACAAAGTGCAACACAAATATAGATCTCTTGTCCATCTGATCAGCTACTCAATCTGCCTAGAGTAATTTGCATAAAGAAAAGGCCTTAATAGATTACTCTTATTGAAGCTCCCTTAAGGTGATTCAAGGTACAATAAGCTGCTTCTATTGATATTGCATTAACTTCTGTACAAATAAACTAACTACTTCAACTGCATATGCATAGGCAAGCCATGGTCAGAAAATAAGCATTTCTACAATCTTTTAGTCTGCAGGTTCATCAAATAATGCAAAATCATGCTTTCTAATTTTATCTTAGGATCCAAGAGTGTCAACTTATTTTACCCCTACAAAAGACCTAATTTGCTAGAGATCAGTAACATATTTTCTCTGTGAAAAAAAAAAAAAAGAAGGGCCTTTAGCAGACTTAGCAACCTCTATGTCCTGAAATACATTAGCTAACAAAGTTCTTTATATGAATATGATAGCTCAAGTGAGTTATAAGATCATTGATACCTACCAAATCACTATCAGTATCACCAATGCCACCAACATACAAATGTCTAACAAAGATTGAACAATTACCATATTCTTCAAAACCAAGTTGAAATTTTCACTTCAAATACCATTTTTTCTTTTTTGATCCACACATCTTAAGCAACTCCACATAAGCAACATATCTAAGACCTTGTCCATTGTAGACTTCAACCTCAAGATCATGATATAGAAAAACATTGTTAATGTCAAGTTGGTAGAGAAGCCAGCCCTATACAACGGCAACCTAAAGCAACATGCAAAAAGAATTAAGATGTCATCAAAGGGAAAAGGTTTAAAAGTAGCACCAACATTTACGTAGAACCCTTAGAAACCAACCAAGCTTGAGATCACTTTTTTTTTTTTTCCTTTCTCCTTCATAGCTGCTAGATATAACAAATTCATCATATGGAGATATAGTTTTCCTTGTACTGTTGCCTACTTAAATACAATAACTCCTTGTTGCTATAGTGTCCCCGTTCTTCATCACAGGCAACCCATTTCAATCATCAAATCCTGTCTTGCCGTCAACTAATGCTACCAGTCATTCAAATTTCTTATTTCAACTCTACTCAATTTACGGACATGCTTTTTAATTGCTAGATTACGTACTGAAATACAGAACAGGCATTATACTCAATTTACGAACATCCATTTTAATTTCATAGCTTATGTACTAAAATGCTTAGCAGTTAAAATAGTCACCTCATAATTCATAATTGATGGTCCAATCTATTCCTAGATCCATCATCCCATATGTACAAGTATCAGGAAGGTCAAACCTAGTTACATAAGCTAAAAGACTAAGATGTCTTAGATCTGTCATCTTTCAAGTAACAAACAAAACATTGAGGCTAGAATGGCATATACCCCTATAATGCTTCATAGAAGTCTATAAATGAATATGTTGGGTGGTGAAATGACAAATATTAATGCCAGACATTATAAATAACCTCAATCATAAGAACTTACTATTTACAAACTAATATAAAATAAACTTCTCAACCTTGAAAAGTCATTCAGGTTTTGTTGAGTGAAAAAAAAATAATAATAAATAAAATAAAATAAAATCTTAACATGCCAACTTCAAAGACAAAATTTAGTTTTCAACTTTATCATTTATATACAACTTTGGTGCAATTAGTAAACTTTTCTTGTCAAATAAAGTGTACTAAAATTTATATTTTACCTATGCCATTGTCCTAATGTGTTTTTACACTCTTTGCTAGAATTAGGACATATAATTAATTAAACTAAAGAGGTTTGCTGGTCTATGAGTTGTTCTACAATATGTTGTGAAGTGGAATAAATTAATTTATTCTTTATAGGTTGTGTACCTTCTGTTAATGTTCTGTGGGGTTGTTTGTTAATGGTTCAGAGTTTTTAGTTGTTAAGAAGCAAAATAATGCAGGAATTTCTTTAAGTTGACAACTTTGAGGTTTTTCTGGTCCAAATATTGCTTTGAATATTACCTCAATTGTCACCATTTGGACTCTCTGAAAGAAAGTAAAGCTCGTGGTTCTGAAGAGATCTTTGGATTGTATTCATTATTTAGAAGATCATTATAAAGTCACTTCAAAGCCTTATCTTATCGCAACACTTTTTTTTTTTTTTTTAATATCATTATAATTATTCTAGATTGTCATTTGTTTGTTTCTAAGCTTCCTTTTGCAATTGATAACTCCCAAAAACAAAAATAAATTAACATGCACGAAGTTTGATTCCTAATCCAAAAACAAAAATAACAAATAATAAGGGTATGTGTGTGTACCTTTTTTGTTGGTATATAATTAGCGTATGCCAATAAACAGAACTTTGGGCACACTCTTGAATTCAGTCATGAAAATTGATTCAGTCAATATATCTTTGAAGAGAGGGTCATGATAATATTTCATAGCTTTATCATAACTGCTGAGCTCATTGTGATTATTATCACCACTTTATTATGCTCATGGCAAATTAAACTACTCGCAGAACCTATTCCCCCCTTGAACGATCATCTTAAATGATTTACAATTTTCATACCTTTTTGAACCTTACTTATTTTATGACTACCTTTGTTATATGAGCATATAAAACATCTACGTCAACTTCCAATCCCTACTCTCATGAGTAATCAATGTTTTGTATCATAAGTAAATTACATAGACCTCCCCTCAGGTTTGCCATGATTACACAGACCTCCCCTATGGTTTTAAAAATTACACAGACCTCCCCTATGGTTTTAAAAATTACACTGAGACCTCCCCTAAAAATGAAACCTTGTTATAGGGACCTCCCTTTTTAACGGTCAGAGCTAGTCAACGACGCAAAATGCTGATGTCATATACTTAACATTATTGGAATTTTCATATTGCCCTTAATTGGAATGGGAAGACTATTTGAACCCTCTTAACTGATGTTCAATGAAAAAAATGCCCTTATCCCTTCAAACGACGAAAAAAAAGTCTGTCTGTTTTTCGAGAAAATTAAAAGAAAAAAATAAAATACATACAGTTGGGATGGAGTCGATGGTGGGCATGACGCGAGCTATGTAGAATTTGTTCCTCTCCTTGTACACACACATATACATATATACTTCTTTATGTGCAGATAATTAATATTACTTGGGATTTCTACTTTGTCAAACTTGCAAAGTTTAATTAAACCCCAAGTTCTTTCTGCCGGTTTGCTTATACAAGTTGTATATATAATCTAGATAATATAATCATTGGATTTTATTTTGAGTTCCCAATTGTAGCCGATTTCAATTATTTCAAAACATCTATCTTTTATTTCGAAACAATTATTTCTTCCTTTCTACTTGGCCACCGTAACCAAGATCACCATCAGCACCTATCTCTAGTTTTTTTTTTTTTTTAAAAAAAATTTCCTTCCATCTTTGTCAATTGCAACCATCACCAGCAACACCTATCTATTCTGGGTTTTCTTCCATTTCAGGAATGTTTTTTATAACAATGGTTGTGATTCGAGAAATTAAAAAGAAGAGAAAATGTAAGGGTTGAGTATTTGTGGTTGTGAAAATCCATGTTGGAATCTGTGAGTATGACAAATATGTTTCCTTGATAGTCAATATATTTCAAGCAAACATGTTTGACAGTCACCGTCACATACTCGATATCACCCACAAAACCCTCAAAAGTGAGATTAATATGATCAGAGAGGACAAATTTGAGAGCAAATATATTATGACCCCTCCCCCCCACACACACATTTCCCGTGCGTGACGATCAGGATCCCAACCAGCAACCCAAAAAGAAGTGCTACCACCATCAACATCATATCTAGGAAATGGAAGCATAAGCATCATTAATGGAGGCGATAGACCGTAGCCGTGTGATTCTCCACTACCCAACAGACCGCTCTTCAACCCACTGCCTTCTATTACGACCACCACTATCGACTCCATCGCCGACGGAGGAGACGTTCATATTCATTCTTGCATATAATATATAACTAAACCTAAACTTAAAGCATGCTCTCTCTCTCTCTCTCTCTCTCTTATATATTTGTGTATATATGAGAACAGAGAAAAAAGAAGAAGATGGGCAACACTTCAAATTTATGTGATTATTTGAGGGTATTTTGGTAAAAGAAGCAGTTCCAGTAGTCTATTTGACGGTCTGTCAGTGTTAGGGAGGTCTATGTAACAAGGTTTCATTTTTTGGGGAGGTCAGAGTAATTTTTAAAACCATAGGGCAGATCCGTGTAATTATAGCAAACTTCAGGGCAGGTCTGTGTTGTATCAAACATCAAAATTGTTTAAGAAATTCTTCACATACTATTCCCTGAACATGCTTTATGACTTGGTAGAAGCAAGCTAAAGGATCAAATCATAAAACTTCAAACTTTTCTCACTTCATATGATGTAACTTATTCTCCACATCAGTCGTCCTCACACATTCACATGTATATATTGTTGGTTGGGGAGACAAGGAAATTGGTGGTTAATGTTTCCAGATTGGGACTTCAATTCCACACATCCATCTTGGGAGTGGCAGAAGATACCACTCAAGCTAACAGCTAGTGATAGGGTTGGTAGTCTTATCTGTTTCTTCATTTTCTTTTCTCGGTAACTAAATTGCATTGCACTTCCTATGCAATTAATTCTACAAAGCATTGACATGAATATGGATAGGACATGACCTTTTGAAGAATATTTCTTAACAATTATACTATGATATTGTACTTGAAAAAGTTATATTTTAATTTTCAAGACTTGTTAAATGTGTCCCAAAGCATCTACAAAGTATCACATCCGTGTTAGAAATACAAAAAATATTATTTTCAAATTTTGGATACATTTAGAAAGTAGCGGACACATATCCGCAAGTATTTGAAGAGAATTGGTAACCGTTACGGACACGATACGAAAACATCTCCCCTACAAAATTATCCGCACTTCATAGAATTAATGTGACTAGGATAGCGATTAGATTGAAAAAACCAACATATATCACATTGCATTTGTGATCTCTTACCTAAATTTCATTAAAGCTCTATTTGACTGCTGAAGTTATGGAAAGCAATAAAGGAAATATGGAACTTTATAAAGTAGTTTTAACGTGAGTTCTGCATTATCTTTTCTGTCCTTCCTTCTTGGATGCGATTAATGCATACTGTATTCATAACTCAAACTTTTCCTTGCAACTATGCATTAACCTATTTACATCTTTCAGGAGAAGTCTTATAGACAAAGAAAACATATCAAAAATATAAACAGATCAACTTTCATCAATGGAATAACATAGAACGAACACACTGGTGGTGATAACTGAAAAACAGCTCAGAAAATCAATGAAAAATGCAGATCAAAGAATATATTTTGTTCCACGGTGAAGCTGATGCTAGGACCCAGTAATAAGAACATATGTATTTTCCATATAAGCAAAATACGAGAAGGTACGAATTGACCTTTGTAAAGAATTTCTGCGCATGACTTCTGATCTGCACAGCAGTCTTGGTTCCTATATGTTCTGCATATCACCAGATAAAAAAACACAAAGAAGAGCAGGAACAAATCTCCAATTATGAGAAATATACATCAGAGATAAGACATTAATATTCCTAATACACACACACACACACACACACATCAGAAATATATCCAATGGATTCAGCTGAAAACGCTAAAACATTGTTACCCAATATTAGATAATAATTATAAAATCCGAGCACTACAAGATATCAATTAATATACAGATAATATAAATAACAGCAAAAAAAAAAAATATATATATATATATATATATATAAGTAAAGTGACCTTCAATACGCTGCCATGCTCTCCCGTAGAGTTTTAAGGCTTCTAAAAACCTATTATGCTCCTCCTCTGTCCATCGTTCTCGTTGTTTGGTTATTGTATATGGTTTCCTTGTCTGCAATTGAATGCTATCATAGTTCAAACTTTGGGCTACTAAAATCATTTAAGAAAAAGAAAGAAATAGAAATAGAAAGTGAAACTCCTGCTAGTGAAATTACCTTAAATACCAAGTCTTCTCCGGAGGAGTTCGTGTCCATCTAGTGGACCAAGGCAGCAAACGCTGCTTCAGATCCTCCCGGATGAGCAAGTGATACAACAGCCTTCTTTCATATCTTCCGACATCAAACACTGGATATAGCTTAGCCGTGGCGGTCGACAGAACCTGATAAGCTAATTCTACTGCACAGAGATAAGAAAAAGTGACAAGAATCGATAGACATCCGTTTCTGTATAAAAACAGCGATTATAAACAATAAGCATTTAAGCTTCAATTTTGGCATGCACTGATTAATTTAATTTATACTAAGTGAAAGCAAATCAAATCCTTCATGTTTCTTTTTGGTAAATTAATCAGAATCCACCGCAAGAGAAGGAGACGATTTCTCCGAATCCGAAACAATTAAAGGAAAATTCCTTATTCAGTATCCTCACCAAAACGAAGCAGACGAGGCCAAAACCTTTAAAAATTTGCAGAAAAACAGAAAACAAGAGAGAGAAAGTTTCAATCAGTAATCAACCTGTCAATCATCTACAATTGCATCGATTTTTGCATATTTAATTGAAATCTGGCAAAAATATAACCCTAGAAATCCGAAGAGTACCTTTGGAGATAGCCGTGGTGCACGGAACCTGTAGAGTCACCGATTTCGTATACAATGAAGTCATCCAACACTTGACGGAATACGCATGGTGTATAGCAATGACGGATCTGAATCTGACGAACACGATCGGAAAATAGAAGTGAAAAGAACTTCTAGAGAGAGAGTTGAGAGCAGAGATGAGAAGTCTTCTTTGAAGCTAAAAGAGGCAACGGTTAGGTTTCACAGAGGAGGCTGAGGAGAAATCTCAGCCACTATAATTTCTTGTGGAACAATAAAAATGGGATTTTATATTTGAGGCTGCTATGGAGTGAAGGCCACCAAGAGGAGAGAGAAAGAGAGAGGTGGAGGAGATGTAGAGAGAGTGCGGATGATACCAAGTGGCGCGAGGTTAGTGGACTGAATGGGAAATTCTGGAGCCTACCTTGCACTTTTTAGAGAGAGAAAGAGATAGAGAGAGAAAGAGAGCTGTGTTGTACTGAAATCTCGACCACAAGTTTTGTTAAGCCCCCCGTTAAAGTGCGTCCCCGCTCTACAAGTGGGACCCACGTCGTGCGTGGCTCTTAAAACATGAGGATCAAAGCTTGCAAAAGCGTAGGCTTTCCTTTTCTTATTCTTATTTATTTTTACGATGTTATGCTATAAAAAGAATAAACAACAAAGGAGACCACGTGGACGGACACGTGGCAGTTTATGGCTACCACTTGGGTAAATAACATACTGTTGTTAAAGTGCGCCTGGTGCGCCTTTAGTCATGGGCAACGTAGTCTTTTGACTACAGAACTTTGTGGCTGTGAGCTGCTCTTTGCACCACACATCTTGGATGTTCTAGTTTCCTTTGGGATAAGCATTTAATGTGTAAAAACATTTTACCACATCATAAAACTTTTTCGTGGAACCATTAATCTTATCTTAATAATTGTCACATAACTCAGAATAAATTGAAATAAGACTCATTGAATGATGGTACATAAAGTTTTAAATAATTTTTAATAATTTGGTATTTTCTAAGATACTTAAATTTTGATAATAAAATTCAACAAATAAAATTGAAATTCAAGAATAAAGAGTCTATTTTCAAAATCAAATGAAACATAACTCAATTATATACTCCATCTGTTTTAAAATAAATATTAATCTTAAAGACTAAATTTTTTTAAAGGATAATACAATTAATTTATTATTATTATTATTATTATTATTATTATTATTATTATTAAGGTACTCTTTCAAGTTCGAATATGTGTATACATATATAATTAAGTTTAAAATTTTTTTAAAATTTTTAAAAATATTTATGTATAGACATAATATGTTTTGCTTAAACTTTTTAAATGGCATGACTATTTTGGACAATTCAAAAGAGTTGATGAGTGTCCTTAAAATTTTTAAAAAAGAAAATTGTAGATGGACTAGCATTACTTGCTTCAATTACATATATGTGTCTTTCTTTCTTTTTCTTTTTCTTTTTCTTTTTTTTTTTCAGGCTATAAAAGAAACAAAGACCAGAAACTAGAGATTAACCTCAATGACTTATAACAAACCAGGAGGCCAAACATCCCACTGAAGATTACTACATTTAGACCCAAGAGCCCATTTGCCAAGGAGTGAGCAACTCTGTTGTAAATTCTAGGAGTCAAAGGAGCTTCCAAGAGTGCATATGATGAATCATACAAGCAATATCCTCTACAATAGCAGAGGAAAACCCATCTACGGAATGGAGCTGCATAATAAGTTGATTATCGCCTTCAATATCCACATTTGTGTGGCCCCATGAAGTCAAAGTCTTGGAAAATGGTCATCAGGCCTTGGAAAATGGTCTAAATCTTGTTTTGTTTATGTGGAAGTTATGGAAAGGGAGAAATGATTGGCACTTCAATAGCAAGAAATGGTCTCCCCGCGACATCATTGATCGAGCTTTATTCAACTTTCATGAGTTCTGGGCAGTTTACCATCAAGATGCTTCCATTCACAGTCCCCAATCTTTCTTGTATCCCCGTCTATCTTCTTGGCAAGTCCCTATATTGGGTAGATTAAAGCTGAACATTGATGTCGCTTTCAACTTCATCTCCCATCTCGCGGGGAGGGGTACCGTTCTCTGGGATGACAAAGGAAGACCGGTTCGTTGCGCCTCTTTTTTTATTTTTAAGAACGTGGGATCACCAGTAGCAGTAGAAGCTCTTACTTTAAGGGAAAGTCTTAACTTCTATTAATTGCATATAGTCTTTACACAAGTGTATTTATCCACAGAGGACACGTAGAAAAACATATGTTTAGATAAGAATAGATTACTATGTCGCAATTATCATTGTACTTATTTGTGCGTTGTCATTGATTACCGACCACATGGTTAATTCAGATCAAAATATACGTGTTACTTCGTTTGCTGACCATATGTAATCACTTAATTAGGCAGGTTGCTTTATTTATCAACTCGTTAAATTTATGATTGATTTAACTTCATCGGATGTCTATTTATGCTGTAGATGTGAACTTTTTTTTTTTTCTTTTTTTTTTTTATGCATCTTATCTACATATGTGAACGGGAGCCTATAAGATATGAACTATTCCAATCTCATTGCACAAAGAAAGACTAATTTTCAAACATATTTCACTTCATCTTAAAGTAGATAGTTAAGGAGACAAGCTATGCATAATTTGAAGAATAAAAATAAAAAAATAAAACAAACCTGTGCACAATTTAAACAATTATTTACAATTCTAAATATATTTAAGATGAATTTTTTTTTTTAGAAATAATTTAAATACAACTAAACATTTTACTAACCATAATCATAAAATTTGTTAACATTATGAAAAATCAACGAAAACAATTTTTATATATATAGTAACTGTCT
>JAOTQH010000002.1:5151684-5165031 GCA_025631255.1 Cornus kousa | reverse complement strand
TTTTTATAGTTTATGGGGGTTTCTTGCACATACCCCAATAGTTCAGGGAGATTTTTTGTAACTTTTATAATTCAAAGAGATTTCTTGCACATATCCCAATAATTCAAGAGGTTTAATGCACTTTATCCTATTTTTAATCCTAATTTCATTATGGCACCAAAATCATTTAACAACCCTAATACCCGGTAAAGACAAGGTGAGATGTGACGGAATGGAATATTTTGTCATGCATACAAATAAAATATCTTATGTCTTGAATCTGTTGGACATGTTCACACATGACTCCATTTGATACGGATTCATTATTATTATTTTTAATTTGTGTCATATTCTTAATTTTATCTATTTGTATCATATATTAACTCTTACCATTATCAAACTTGTTACAATTCTATAAAATATACAACATGTATTATAAGGAACATGACTTGTACGGATTTTTCATTCACAACCGAATCATATAACAAACATAGCTTGAGCTCTAAGTTAAATTTCTAAAGAACAAAAAAGCGCGTAATTAGAAGTTAAAGCTACTCAAGTTTAAATTGTGATACGAAAAAAAAATAAAGGCTTAAATTGTGATAAGTAACGGATTTATTTGCAGTATTATATAAAATCATGATAAATGTAATGAGCTATAATTTTCCTCAGAGCAAACCTTGGTTCTGTACTCCTAGGGAGGATTTTGTTATGTACCCTATTAATATGACAAATTTATTTTAAAAATACAATACTCATACAATACATTATTTGCATAAGGTTACTTCAACCTATATTACATTCCTAATATAATGGCATGCAAAATTTTATAACATAGATGATATCGATCTTTAGTTGATTCTAGCTTGTTTTTTTAGAAGGTATAACTTCTTTTCTTTTTTTCCTCTTTATTTTTTTTTTCCGAAATTTATGGTCAATCACTTGTTTTTTTTAAGGGGTCAATCTCATTTCCTTTGTACACAAGACTCATAAAGAATTAAGTTTGCACTGGTTAAGAAAATTGAAGAAAAATCTTACAAATTTCCACTCAAAATATAGATAAAAATAAACAAAACGCAAAAAAAAATAAAAATAAAATTGCAAATGCTAATATTCTACATATATTAAGTTAAGCTTAAGCAGTAAATATAATGAGTCCCCTTCTCTGCCTTTTCCTGCAGCAGCACCCCTCCTCTCTGTAGAGTACAGAAAAGCAGATTGGGGACTACTGGGGGTGCGCACTGTTCCCCATCTTCCATCACCCAAAACCCTACTGACACTTCCTTTTTCTAAACCCACTTTTTCATTCTACTCTTTCCGAGAAAATACAAAATGTAGTTGGCTTTGTGGCTACAACCCCACCATCATAAATTCATAATCCCATTCAGATCAGATCAGATCCATCAGCAGCTACTGCAATTGATGAAATTAAATATCTGATGAACCGCTCCTGCAATCTCATCCACTGATCTAACCGTGCAATCGTCTTCTATCTATACAAACATATACGTACATATATATATATATATCAGTACAAATTCAACCAACGTCAAGTACTTGATTAGTCAAACCCACATGAAAAGGCCAAACCCAGAAGAGAAATGAATATTATAATAAGATTTAGGGTTTGGATTTCTTGAAAGTTGGTCAGGACCAGTAAGGAAGAGTGGTTGATTGGTTGGGTTGGTTCAAAGTCAAAATGGTTGACCAAGAACCCAAAAGTGGAATCAAAAAAATGAACAGCAATAAAATACTAAGGTTGATTCGATTGATTGATACCTTGAGACTGAAAGAGTACTGAACTGATGTTTCCGAGGACGTGATGTTTAGGTGCAACACCGTGAGTCTCAGCTCTTCAAGTGCGACAATGGCCTTCAGTAGTTGACCACCTCTTCTTCTACACTCAATTTTGAGATTCGCGTGGTTCTGGATCACCCTTGCTTGCACGTGCGCCGCCGCGGACTTTTTCTCCGCCGTGAACTCGTCGCTCCTCCCTCCTTCCGCCGCCGCGCAATTGGCCGCGTCCTGCTTGATTTTGGGTTGCGGGGATGATTTGAGCATACCGTCGAATGAAACCGCCGCCGCGGTGGCGGCGCCGCCTCCTCCTCCTTCGTGTCCCTTGATTCTTTTCTGGGCTTGTAGAGATTGTAGCAACTGTTCTAGTTCCTTCACGAAGTTTATTGCTCCACCAATAATCGACGCTTGGTCACCCTTTTCACCAAAATCATCGTCATTCAAACAACGTAGTATCAAATTTCATAAAACTTTAGAAGGAAAAAAAAAAAAAATCCAAATTCATCATTAATTCAAAAAAGCAACATATTTCATCAAACTTGAAAAAATGAAAATTAAAAAGTAGAATAATTAATTGATTGCTATAGAACTTTTTAAAAAATCAATGCGTGCGTATATATATAGAAAGACATACCCTTTGAACGTAGGAGGTGGGCATGAGGGAGCGGAGTGCACTGAGATGGTCATTCATTTGGCGTCTCCGATTGCGTTCCACTGTAATGTGGGTCATCCTCTGGCTCTCCACTTCCTCCTTGTTCTTCGCCAGCTTAGTGCGCTTTCGCTTCCTTCGTTCCCGGTTCTCCGGCGGAGAGACAGAGAACCGGGAACTTCTAGGCCGAACCACCGAGTCTCCCTCACCGCCGAACTTGTCTGCGGAGGTGGGTTGGTCTTGGTTGAGGTCGGAGCTGGCACCGTCGACACAAGAAGCCGAATGTGGGTAGTGACGGTGGCCGTCGGCCTCGGATTTGGCCGGGGAATGGAGGTCGGAGACGTCGTGGGTGACGCAGCTTTCGTGCTCTAGTGCCTGAATTGTGCGATATTTGGTCGTAAATCGGTCACCCATTTCAGAGAGGTGGTTGTAGTGGTTGTGATTCCATGGAATTTTCTGGTGTTGAAGCCTCAACAGGAGCTGAAAGCTGGGTTCAGAGAAAGCAGACTCAAATGGTGGTGAATCAGCACTTTGTAACATCTGTAAAAATGGGATTTTGTCATCTTCCAACCATGTCAAGTACTGCGATGGTTGTTGTAAAAGCATGCTCTCTGCATCCACAAAGTGTCCATAACCACTGAGTCCCCATGTAGAATCCCTCTCTTGCTCTGTGGACTCCACATCCAAAATCTCCTCCCCAAACAACTGCAAAAAAAACACAGATATACATATAATACATATACATGTATGAGAAAAAGCAACAGTGAAAATGAGTTTTCTTAGCTTAATTTTCAATCAATAAAAGGGGAAGAGAGAGAGTATGGGGTCATTGATTGGTGAGTGGGTGCAATGCAAACAGAGAAATAGATAACGAAAGTAGAATAAGAATGGAATGTTAACAAGAAAAGCAGCAGACCACAGCGGATGTTAGTATTTTCCAGGAAAATTAATAACTCTATTGCATTGAATGCTATATATCTACCATTGTGAGAAGTTATTGCATCTTTATTTTTCAGATTTCTTGAAGGAAAAAGAAAGTACGAAGATTTTGAACTAACATACACGGGGATTAATGGGTCCTTGGAGCCCCTCCATTGCAGCAAAAAGTGTGCAGTCGTTGTTGCTCAGTAATACCACAATATATATATATACAGACGCACTATATATATATATTGTAGCAATAAATTGTCTCTCTCTCACCAATGTCTAAAATTCCTTCTCTTCATCTGTTACCAACATTCCATAGTGATACCAACACAAGAATAGTAATTAATATATATTCCTTCGTTTTTGATGCTTGGGTATACCCTTCAATATAGAAAATAAATTAAATGCTTTGAAGAATGGAGAGATGTTGATATATATAGAGAGAGAAAGAGAGATGACTAGATAGAGAAATAGGGCTTTAAGAAGTAAATGGTGAAGATGGGTTAAGGGTTAAACAGAAATTGAAGTGGTGAGAAATGGAGGGTGGAAAATAGTCATCTGAGTGAGAAGATAAAAAGCTAGGTAGCTAGTACTCACAGATATATTTGGGGCCTGAGAGGAGTTGGTGAGACCAATGCAGAGAGAGAGAGAGAGAGAGAGAGTTGTCTGGCTTAACAAGGTCCCAAGCATTATTGGCGTGGCAGTTTTGTCCAGCAGCGGGGACAGAATTGTGGGGACTCTCTCTCTCTCTCTCTCTCTCTTCTTTCTCTCTCTATCCCCAAACGCACAGCAAATAGAACCTTTCCAAGGTTCCCTTCCATGGTTATCTGATGAATGACCATTCCTTCATCACATGGATGTATCACTACCAACACACACACACACACTATGTACACAAATAGGTTGACTAGAGAACAATTAGGGTACATGAGTTTGCAAGTATTTACTACCACTATACTAAGTGAGGCATGAGAGGCCCCAAAGTTCAAGCATTGGAATAATTCTATTGGTAGCGGTTTTAAAGTCAAAAAGTTTGAACGTAATTAGACATGGTTAACTGAGAATGATGTGAAACACAGTTAAATGTATCCACGGTGAGTTTTCATCTTCATCTCCTCATTTCATTCAAAATTTTGGGGGTACAAAACCGTGTGAGTATTCATCTCCCCATTTCCCTAATTCTATTGTTGGTATCCTCTTCTCCTTAGTTTGAAGATAGACCAACAAGACATTTATTAAAACCTGGTTAGTAACCATATATGACATTTCTGGCCATGCACAGTTGCTTCAATTAATTTCAAAATAGGTACACTTAAAAACCAAGTACAACACATAAATGTTCCAGCCATTGCTGAGGCAATTGCCTCCTTGGTGTCTCAGTTAAATGTTGGGACTTGGGTGGGGGGTCAACCTTTGATAGATACATCAATATCAATAATTGCAGAGATTTATGGGTTTGGGCCAGTGCCAATTGTAACACGCAATTTAATGTGGTCTGGAAGCAAATTTTGTCTTTGAGGGAAAGAGATGGACAAGATTGAGCATTGCACTTAATGTTTTAGCGAATCCATCAATCATTGTTCGTACCCATATGATTAAGCGCCCATCTTAAAGCAAATGAAAAGCTAGTTTTGATTCACTTTTGATTGTTCAATGGAGCAAATCAGTCATCTACATTTTTACCATACTCTATAGCAATTATTAAGTACCCATCATCCAAGTGTAATGTAAACATTGAATTTCAAAAAGGGTGTTTGATGATTATAGCTTTTGCATTTCAAAAGCTATAATAAAGGTTGTTTGATAAATTAATGGAAAATGATTCCTAAAACCATTTGTCAAAACCTACCTGTCTAAAAGAAAGGGGTTTCATACATCAAATTCTTCCCTTTGATGCATGAAATGTGATCCACCCTTGAACTTGTCCATCAGCATCAAATGGATAGAGACCCAAGATCAACCTAAATATCATTACGCTAGATTAATTACTTGGCCAAAGTGGGAGTGCCCAGGGTAGTCTTCAAAGCCCTGGAACAGACCTTTCCTGCTTTCATCCATATATGTCACAGCTTCAGAGAACCTAATATAATTCCAAAAATAATGTGAAATGTCAGTCTTTCTTATAAAGAAAAGAGGACAGCGGATCACTGCTGGTCATTTCAGCTTCCCAATATGATCTTTTTAAAAAAATATATATATATTAGGACGAAAATACTAGTATCATACTAAAATACAACAAGATCATGTATTGATTAATATATATCTCAAAGTCTGAAAAGCCTAACAAGACAACCTTGTCAAAAAGCCTGGGCCACGAGTCCTCCATTTTATTTTATTTTTACAATTTCTCATTTTTGTTCCTATCAAAACACTCACCATCAGCCTTCTAATAAACAAACAGGCTCTTAGGTTCTCTCCCATTCATTTATCCAATTTTATTCATTTTTTTCTTTCCCTGCCCTCACCATGTGGTAGCCTCTCTCTCTCAACACACCACGGGAAGCTTTCAAAACAGCTCTCTCATGGCTTCCTGTCGGTAATATTATAATCAAGACGTGTTCACATAGGAAAAAGAAGACACACACGAGGCACAAATTTAACAGAGTGAGACAAATCCAATCCCATGCTTGAAGGCTACCAAACTAATTCTGATAAGTCTTGAGAACCTTATCCTCTCAAAGTTCAAACTGTGGCCTCCATTTTGCCCTTAGAGACAAGTACTGGGACACCTCAAACCACACAGACACAGGCATTCTCTTTCTCAAGAAAACTTGCAGAAGTGTAACCTTGTCTTCTAGCTCATTTAATACCATATAAAAATAAAAATAAAAACTACAATAATCATTCAAACATAGGCCAACAATACAAAAATTATTGCAGTAACTTGTCAAAGGAGGCCCTATTTTATAAATATATGTGCATCAAAAACTTAGGGGCATCTTATCCTCATCTCACATCTTACATTGTGCAGCCTCCAGCCATTTCTTTGATCCATATCTAAAATTTTTTAGTCAATCAAATCACATGCCTTTCAAGTAAGGTAATACCTTTCACATGACATGTTTACATACTTGAGGACACGGTACCCTTTCAAGCAGGGTACACTACAGTTATTCAACTTGCTTAAACCAATCCCCCATCCACCAACTCAATAATAATAATAATAAGAAGAAGAACAAGAACAAGAACAAGAACAAGAATGTAGGCAATGAAATAGAACAAAGAAATGAAAAGGTGTTCAACAGTGAGACTGTGAATTGTACCCGAATAGTTAGTACCCGGAGCTTCGCAACAATTCCATAGAGGGATTGTGGCAAATGGCAGGCCCCAACTCACAGTGTCGGTTGATGGGTACAAAGGGTTTTGGAGAATGACTTCCCTCTTTTCCGAGACTGACGAGAGCTTCTACCTATAAATATAACAAAATACAGTAGATGCCTATGACACCAATATGGTAACTTGAATGACATGAAGCAAAAGAAAGATTCCATTAAACTTGAAGTGTGTGTGTGTGTGTGTGTGTCCACCATCAGTATAAACCTTGTAAATGGGATACTAGGAAAGGATTATATGTGCTGTAAGCTTAAACACCAAGCAAGTGGAAATACATTAAATAATCATAGAACCTGCTGCCAAAATCAACTTCGATGCTTAAAATCAGAAACAGCTAACCATTGTAAAGAAATAAAAATGGAACCCCATGACTAAAGAAAATTACTCTTGCATAGGAGGAAGATAAAATATAAAAAGGAGGAGAGAAGTTTTTTTAAATAACAAAAGAGGGCCCAAGTAATCATAAAACTTGGTTGATAATATCCACTCCCAATAGGTACTAGCGCTCTATCTGTATGGTTACATGAGTGATGTTATACTCCCTTCTAATATAGTCTATCACTTTGTCCAATACCACGTCCGCATCAGCTTCCGGCCTTGTTTTGACATGGCAAGCCAACAAAACCTTACCCACTGTAATGGCCCATATATGCAGCTCATGGATGGCCACCACATCATCCATCTCACACAACCCCTTTTCGAGCTTTCTAGCATCAATTTCTCTAGGCGTGCTTTCCATCAGGACATCAAGTATGTTCCGTATCATTTTGATGGTTGTCCCCAAAACAATGACGGAAAAGATGAGTGTGCATATCAGATCAATTATCTTCCACTCTGGCTTGTACCATATGATAGCCCCTCCAATCATGACACCTATACTCTGGATACAATCCCCAAGTACATGGAGATAAGCCCCCTGTAAATTGATGTTTCGCTGCTTCTTTTGTTCGTGATCACTTTTTGGTTCATTTTTGTCCTGGGAAGATTTTTTCAGCAGTGACACAAGATGATCTTCATCAGCATGGTGGTGCTCTTCATCTCCTGAGTGCCCCTCATGATGATGATGAGGATGCATGGTAATCTTCACTCCATGGGTGTGACCATGATCATGATCATCATGGCCATGGCCATGACCATGACCATGACCATGACCATGACCATGATCATGTCCACCATGGCCATGATCATGGCCTAACAAGACCATCATGACAATATTTACCACCAGACCAAAAGTAGCAACAAGAAACATTAGAAAGCCATTGACGTCACTAGTGCCATCAATAAGTCTTAAAATGGCTTCATAAACTAAAATCCCTGCAAGCAGCCATATGAGCTGGATGGAAACCAGAGCACCAAGAATCTCTACCCTAAAGAATCCATAAGTCTGACGGGGGGTGGCTTCCCAGCCTGAAGCCCACAAAGAAAATAAGGAGATAGCAAAACCTGCAACATCTGAGAGCAGATGTGCTGCATCAGTTAAAATTGCAAGGCTGTTGGCTTCAATTCCACCAACCACTTCCACAGTCATAAAGACAATACAAAGTGCAACAGCTATAAGAAGTTTCCTCATGGAAGCGGATCGTTCTTTGGCATCCTTGGAGCTGGTTCCAGCATCTGAGAATCCACAAGGTGCTTCACCACATATCTTGCTCCCTCCAAGGCTCTCCTGTACAACAGGCAGTTCTCCACTTATTTCGATAATCTGTCCGTGCTGATGATCATGTCCTTCCATCTGAATGTACAAGAATAATGATCGTGAACTTCAATTATAATCAGCAAACGTACTATCAGGGAAGTGGACAAGATTTTGTTAGAAGTTAGCGGGTAAAATAGTATGTACCAGTAGACAAAAACATCAGAATGATGTGCAGTAATGGTGGATTCAAAACATATATGCATGGCATAGAAAACAATTTTTTTCAGGTGAATGGATGACATAGCTATTATAAAAGAGGCAGTATTGACCCAATGAACTAGAACAAGAAGATTGGAACCCAAAATGAGAGAGAGAGAGTACTGGGTGGTTAACGAATCATTGAAAATCAAACAGTAAAATTTTCTCGAGCACTTCAGAGAAATGATTCAACCACTTGGCAAGAATGTGACAAGATATAGGATCGGAAATTGGGATGAAGAGAAAGGTACACTCTTCACCTTCATGATCACAAAATGCAGAGCAAAGTGCAGAAAGGTAACCAATGAAAGAGCATTGAGCTGAAATCAATGCACCAATGCCCACTGAAAAGATGAA
Organism: Cornus kousa; assembly: GCA_025631255.1. NCBI lineage: Eukaryota > Viridiplantae > Streptophyta > Magnoliopsida > Cornales > Cornaceae > Cornus > Cornus kousa. The sequence continues at coordinate 5,156,098 of JAOTQH010000002.1, read as the reverse complement.
ATTTTCTCAGCGACGATGGATATTATTAACTATTTGTTATCAGGTGGTTTCATGTACAAATATCTCACTTTCCCCCTATATTTGAGATGCAACACAGTGATATTAATGACAAATGAAACCTAATATCCTTGTCATCTTAGGGATTAATTATTCAAATTTAAATCATATCACATCTCCTTTTGGTGTGATAAGTGGGATTATCAATTGCAGAAACATCCAAATTTAAATTATATATGCATCTTAACTTTCAGACAAGTTTTAAAGGTGTGTAGTAGCAACATGTATGATTTAAGAAGCTAGTAGAAAAAAGAAAAAAATATATAGGCACAACATTTTGTAATCAGGACAATATTGAATTACCTTATATTTCCCTATAAATCTCATACCTTAATGTAACATAGTGAAGGAAGTCAAACAAAACAGTGGCTCTTATTGGCATTATGCCGGAGATGTAGGAGATAATGAGCAAACCACGTATACTATAGTTCCTTTCTTACTTTCATGTGTTACAAATTTCTATTAATTTTATTCTACAACACAAAACAGCTAGATACCTAATTTGGAGACATGCAAACAATTCAGACACAGGGTATAAGAATAGTTTGAGATACTTGGTGGATTCAAATCTAAGATTTGAAAGAGCAAATGCTAAGCAGTAGTAAACTATAAAATGACATGAGTTAATTCATGATGCAGAAATCTAAAAGGCTGTGTTCTTTTCAGAGGATTTTAGAGATATAAATATACAATTTCCAGATTTGTAGAATTCCCTTGTGGGATATTATGAAGTTGAGTTCGCTACAATACATCCTAATACTGACAGAACCCTTCCCTACACTTCTCAGCTCCCACACCGACTTGCCTATGCATGAATTCTATTGTCCTCCTCACTTTTACTCCATTCCAGTCTTCTCTTGTTCTCTTTATTATTGCAGATTGTATTGACACACGCTCTCTCTCTCTCTCTTTCTCTCTCTGTCCTACAAAAGAAAGGACTGATGATAAGACCAATTTCAGATGTAAAGATGAATTTTGGAGAATTTTCACTCTATCTGTGATTTAATTTTGGCAGATAGCATCATTACATCAAAGATTTATTAATTACAGAGTACTTTTAGTTAAGAAAAACCACACTACTCTTCCTCTTTCACTTTTACAATATATTAGCCCCCTTGGTGCACAGTTTTATTATCATTTTCCCATAAATTATCTTCTCCCATCCACCAATTGAGTAAAAGGGATTAATAATTGTTCCTATATATCCCTAAATCAGCATCACTAAACTCATGTATGAACAGAAAGTACAAGTATCAGAGAAAAAATCAAAAGAATATCATTCAAATTGGAGAGAGTTTGACTTTTGTTCAAGAACCTGTGGGGTTTTGGTTTATTGCCGTCGATTTCGCCAGTCTCGAGGCAACATGGCCTTCAATCGTGGCCACTGTTCTAATTCAATCCTCCATTAACATCATATCCCACAGCCGCCGAAGAAATTTTATCGGCGGGCAAAGCATTGTATGTATGTATATATGTATATATAGATATATGTGTGTAATTTTATAGTGTTGGGTTTGTGTGATGGTGGTGGAACGGGGGAGAAGATGGTGGTTGTGGAGGTTGCCGTGGTGGTGCCGGGGTAGTGGTTGTGTATAATGAATGGGAAGATCAAAAAATGGTAAAGGATTTTTTGGATGAGGGTAATTTGGTCATTTTATGTGGTCAAAGGGTAAATATGTACTTTCATCATGTTTGGGGTGTCATTGTTTAAGTTTGTAAACTTAGGGGGTATCTTTGTTTAAAAAAGGACTAACTTATATATAGCTGTCAATATAGCAAACCTCAGGGGTGTCGTTGTAATTAACCCTAAAATAAAATTACTAGTAAGACTTGGTCTTATTTGGTCAGCCACATGAATTTTCCTTTTCCATTCCTTTCTATTATAATTCATGTCTCCATGTTTCAATCACATTTTCATGCATGCCTAAACCTCTACTACATGCACGTGTCCTAATTGGATTAAAATTGCTGTTAAGTTCACTTACCTCAACAAGGCTTCTTCACGTGACTTGAACTTCCTGACCTTGCAGCACTCAAGTCCAAACTCGCTTTGAAATTTAGAGACTGACAGGAAAAAAAATAATAATAAAAAAAATAAAAATAAAAAATTAGTAATTTTCCAGCACATACAAATTAGTAATTCAGCTTTCTCTGCTTCTCAAGCTTTAACTCATCTCACTGGCAATCAATTGATCCAAAGACTTCGTAATATATTTTAACTCAACTGCCCAACACCACATCCATTTTTCAGTATAGTTAGCTACTTGACCCAACTCTTGGGTCTAAATCAAACAGCAAGTAATCAAGGACAGTCACAATGCTCACTGTCTTTCTAAAATCTAAAATTTTCACAGCCAAACATGCCATTTGTGATATGGTAAGGTTCTGTTCTCACTCACTGCTACTGCAATCTCCCTATCTTTACACCTATTTTGTCTATCCAGTGGTCCTCATTTACAAGTCCAACTATGATGTCTCACACGTCACCGGGGGGGTTGTTGGTACTTGTATGTGTGGACGTCTCTTAACTGTGTAGATGCGTTTTGAAAACCGTGAACACAAAGAGTGTGCAAAGCGGACAATATCTACACAAGAAGGTGGGTTGTAACAACCCACTCCACCACATGGTATGATATTGTCCGCTTTGGGCCCGTGCCTGCGCAGTTTTGTTCTTGGACTTTACCCTAAAAAGCCTTATATCATTTGGAGATTACCAATCTAATATCGTTCATCCGTAGCCTGCCCACAAGGTCGCCACAATCCACCCCCCTAAGAGGCCCGACATTCCCGTGGCACACTTTCGACTAGGTCAAACTCTGATACCATTTATAACAGCCCACTCCACCACATTATATGATATTGTCCGCTTTGAGCCCGAGCTCGCATGGTTTTGTTCTTGAGTTTTACCCCAAAATGCCTCGTACCATTTGGAGATGGAACTAGTACATATAAGCACTTCATCTTCACCTTACCCAGGCGATATCGAATTGTGCACCCGTAGCGTGCCAGTGCCCAGTAGCCTTCACCTTACCCAGACAATGTGGGATTGAGCACCCGTAGCCTGCTAGCACGGGAGTCTGCCAGTGCCTCACACCCGCCCACCTTTTTGAAAAACTTTAGGCAAAAAATATGCAAAGCGGACAATATCTAAACAATGAGGCAGGTCGTGATAATAACACACCTCATCTTCCTCTTCACCTCGCTAAATGTACCTCCTGCCCCTACTAGTTCAGATTTAGATGTAAAATTTTCCCAACTAGGAATCTCGATCAATCGCATCCCTGCACCAATCAATTTCTTCTTTTTGATAAGTAAAAGAGAAAAGGCCCTGCACCAATCAATTTCATCAACAAAATTGAACCTCCCACTCCCTCACTTAGATTTGAACCCATCAGAAATTTTCTCTAGTTTGACATACTATCATCTGCTCAATACGCCAACTATCACCCCGCACCCCACCCCAAACCCCAAAAAAAAAAAATTCCAACATGCAAATGTGGTGACGAGCTCAGTCCTAAATCCAAATTTTCATTATGCTTGGTCTCTTGTTTGAAATGACACTTCTCCGGCCAAAAATCGCCAATCTAGAAACACCAGCAATAAGTATCACTAAGTTATTTTCCACCAAACCCTTCTCAGCCTCCTCTTGCAACTAAGATTCAAACAAAACAATGCTCCATTAAGCTCATCGCCTTCCTACTGGTACTTTCCATCTCCAGTTCATATAATATTGCACTTTTGTCCTCTTAGGCCATTAGACGTCCACATCCAGAGAAGTCTTCTTACCAACCACCTGCATGTGAAGATGATTCTGTCCTTACAAGACTTGTAAGCAACCATGAAGTCAAACCATTCCAAGCAAGAAAACTTCTCAATGTTGAGGGAAAGCTACAGCAAAGTTACAATTTCTAAGAAATTCCTCCCATCCCACTTTCGCCCTACCTTATGAAGGACTCCAAGTGTCCACAATGCCCCAATAATGACTGACTAACCCCACCCTGAATCACTGCAGGGATTAACATGAAGCCACACCTCTCTTCATTTATTTAATACATAAACCATCCACCAACCAACTTGTATTTAACTGCAAGCTATGGCCAAAGGAACCTCATTGTTAACCATTCAAATGAAACCTTGACTGGCTAGGAACATGGAAGCTATCTCCATAACATAAACACAAGAAGAAAAAAAAAGTAGCATGCAGAGCAAACTAAATAATAAAAATTCCTACTCATCAATCCAGCGAGATAATTTAACTAGAGACGTCCTTAAAATAAAAATTAAAGGGCAAATTTGTTACATATAAACAAGATAGAGATTAATACCATGACTGAAAATAATCATTTCCATTCTCCCC
>JAOTQH010000002.1:5137373-5151584 GCA_025631255.1 Cornus kousa | reverse complement strand
ATTGTCATTAGGTAGACAATTCATTCTTGATGTTGATAATCTATGCTTACAATTGTGATTTGTGATGATAATGTGACCACATCTATGATTACACTAATAAATTCCCCATTAATTGAAAGCAAATGGTTAATTACATGAGCTTAGTGGTGAATCCTAACCCTAAGACTCTCTTCCTATCTCTTTAATTCTTAGTTTAATTTACTTAAATTTATTTGCATTGTTATTTCTATTTCCATGTTTTCAATTGAACTTTAGCTTAATCACTTCACCAAACTCTTTTTCTCTCAAACTCATTCTCTCTCTCTTCTCTCTTTTACAATCTAATTAACTTTAAAATCAAATTTAATCCCAACACGTGTTCAATCTCTTGGGACGATCCCTTCTCACTTTATACTACATAGTATAAGTGTTTAGTGGTTTTATAAACTATAAAATATGATGCCCGCTTGACACAATTTCCAAAACCAAAGTGTTGTGCATTATTTTGTGCACACGCTCGGGTCGCATCAAGACTTAATTTAGAGTTCACTGGATTATTAGATTATGTTATCAGGGGTCCTTGATTTACGGGATTCCCAAATTGTAACCATTTGGGAGTTATTAATGGATTTACTAGTTATTAGTTTTCTTCAGCGTAATATTTTATTATTTATTTCATTTTGTAATCTGTACTTGTTTAAATACTTTAATTGTTTTGATATCCCTTAATTTTGTGCGCGGACTTGATCAGCTCGTGTTTCGAAATTAGGAGCTATCACAGACCTCGGGGGTGAATCTCTAATCTTCACTGCCTATGCAATCTCTAGTCACCGACCTTGGTGAGTCACCGCTATGGTTCACACCGAAAATTTCAGCGCCACCATCGCAAAATGGTCATTGTGTTCTCCATGACTTCAAGCTTCTGTTCTTATTCCATCACTTATTATTCCTACATCAAGTCGAAAATTTCAGTTTTCGCCGTGAGCCCATCACCATCGTGGAACCTCTCTCTGACCATCGTTTTAACTCACGGACATTTCTTTTTCGCCGGTTCAGCACCTCACAAGAATCTCGACCCCCGTCGCCGCTGTCCGCCGCCTCAGATCCTCGTTTATGCCACCTTTTTCATAATCGCCACACAGTTCTGCCGAACTCATAGCCGAGCACAAAGCTCGCTGCACCTCTCACCGGTTCCTACCCGCTGAACCATCCTCTGTTCTCATCGGTCTGTCGGCAGCTCTTTTGGAGAAAGAAAAAGGGTTAAAAGAGAAAAGAGAAAATGAGTGTAGGGGCATTTTTGGAAGAATAAAAGGGTAAAATAAGTATTATATTAATTGATTGGTGTTTTCGCACAAATTGAAAAGAATGAGAGTATTTTTTGCACACCTTTTTAAACAAGGGGTAAAAATGTTATAAAATGTGTACTTCAACGGTGTTTGTTGCACTTACCCCATTTTTAAATTGGCCCATTTCATAATTTTGTTTTCAAATTTGTCTTCAATTTTTTTTATTCTTCGGCATACCCCTTCAAAAAAAAATTCTAGATCCATCACTGCACACGTGATGTAATAATTTCTCCATCTCCTAACCAATATTGAAATTCCTGAGCAAAATTAAATTTGTTACTTACATTTTGGAGTTGAAAATTGAGTTACAAAGTTGAATGGGAGAGAGAGAGCGAGGGAAAGGGGGGAAAAGGAAAGAGCGAGAGAAAAGATAGATAGTCACGATAAAAGGGTGACGCCACTTCACACCGACTCAAGCGTGGATAAGACTTTAGTCCTCAAGTCTCTTTTGCATGGGGATTGACGTGGCTCTTTTTCGCTCTTTTTAGGTGCTTGGTTGTGGTTAGCTATGTCCTCGTCACCATTGGACCCAAATGTTGACTTAAATGGGTTCCCTTCGTCGTCACCCGCAACTCCATTGCATTTAACTTCAACTAGTTGGACTCAATTTTAAGTGCACCTTCTTGCCCGCATGCAACTTTATTTTTTTAAATCATTACAAGTACTTAGTGTTATAGTATTATAGGCTTATATTTATTATTTGATTGAGATAAAGTTATGATATTTTGAAAAAAATAAAGTTGATCAAAATGCTCACCTAATATGAAAAAATACACTTCATTCATTCAAGCTATTCTCATTATTTTAGGTATTACTTTTGTTTTGAGCATCGAGGTACCACTTGTTATGCACACAAGTACCATAGGCATTTTTTTGGCTAACTATGTCATCAAGTATCACTTTATGCGCTGCACAAAAAATGCTACAAATATTCAATACATATATGCATAAAAGTGCTTCCTATATGACTGAAGACAAGTAGCACCTAAAAATAGTAAGGATAATTTAGTCAATAGAGAAAAAAAAAAATTATGTCCATATCGGCATTTTGATCAATTTCATTTTTTTCAAAATATTGTAACTTTGATTTTATCAAATAATAAATATGAGTCCTTATGTCCATGAATCCATAATAATCCCTTTTCTTTTTTTTATCATTGAACCTTTAAACACAGGCCGGTTGTCAGCATGTGTGTTTATTATGAAATAAAAAATGATAAAAAGACGGAACCGTATTGTATTAACATTGTTAGATTAAAAACTTTTAAAAAAGAGAATCTATTTTATTAATTATCGTGCAAGAGTAATTGTTGTATCCGTCAAAAAATTGATTTTGTTTATCGTGACATTGCTTTTATCAAATATATACATGGATTAAATTGCTTTTGTAACTTATAATAAATTCTAAGTTTTGTAATTGAGATTTAGTTCAAGAGTAATATGATCGATGGCAGTGGCACACACTACACAAATCCTTGGCTTCCTAGCTGCTAGAACATGATGGACCCTCCAATGTCTAAATTATATAGGAGGACGAGGAGGATAAGCAAGAGAAACGAGAGGGGGAGTAGATAACTGAATTGGGATGAAAAAATTGTGCTTCCCTCCACAATGATAATTAGCAGAAACATATAAATCTACACAAATTAATAAATTTTCATGGTGTAGTTTGTGATCAGTTAAACAGAGATTATATTATGTAATGTATGACCACCTGGATGTGCTTCTTGAACCATCTACAAACAGCAAACACCAACCAACAAAGGCAAATCGTGCAAGAAAACCTGCCTAGATACATGGTAAACATGTTACATGTATACACATGGAGTACAAAACTAAATTCAATAACCTAGGAAGTCAGTTTCCTCCCAGAGAGAAGCCATGCACGCGACTAAATACTTACAACACTACCCATCTAACTAAATGCTAAAAAATTCTGGTCGAACCCTATTCCTTTGTCAAAGGGCTTCAGTGGCATTATCTTTTCCCAGTACCTATTAAGCTTCAAGTATACAAAACATTCATAAAAACTGCATCAAATAATCTACAGTTCCTACCAAGACAAAGGAAAACTTTTAGAACTCTGATAGACCAGATGAGCATTAATGAATCTCATAGGCAACCATCAGTATCAGCAGGTGCAGAGTCACTCTGCACTTGGCGAACAAACTGTCCTTTTACTCGGGGGCGCTGCTCCGCAAGTCTTTTCCTGCTTTGGTATCGAACCTGTGCAAGAAAATTCCACTATCAATTACTGAAATGATCTTTCAGTATAGGTCACCATACATATATATAGGAAATATACATATATATTGGTGTTTTCACCACAATTCACGACTGTAATTGGGGGTTCAAGCTACCAGATTAAAGGAACTATACTACAGGAGCAATTATGGCATGGCACTTCAACTAACATCACTCTCATTCGTCCCTCTAATTTTCTCCAGGGGTCGCTATATTTATTTCCTCTACTTCCTTCTGGGGATTACTAATTTTTTACATTTAGCCAGGCAGCATGAATGCTATAAGATTGATATGCAGCATGATAAGGCTGACTGATAATGATCAATATTTGCTAACATACCTTTTTTTCATAGCATCGTTCTTTTCTTTTCAATCTGAACTTCATTAGAGCCGCTTCTCTTTGGGTGGGGCAATGAGAATCCATCTCTCTTGATCCATCACGAGTGAGGAGAGGATTGTCATTCACGCTCTCAGAGACCGTAATTTTTGCAACTGCAGTAGCTGAAGTGGTATCCTGATCACTTGAATTACAAATGCTTCCGCACACACCTCTGTTGAGCTTAATTGCAACACCATTACATAAACTGCCACCAACGAGGGAACCATGTTTCATTACGTCCATAGTTTCCTTATTGATATCCTCCTCTCGCAATGTTTGGTCACTGGAATGATTGGTTGTCTCATCAAACATGCAGTAGCCTCGTTCCGAGTTGTGAACTCCAGAATCAGAACGAAGTAAGGCACTCATTGAGAAAGGGGGCTGATCCTGCTGGCCTGCTGATTTGGAACCCCAGACATGGGGAAAACCTGATTGTGTATAAACTATAGGTGGCAATATTTGACTGTAGCCACTACATAAACTATCAAACCTTACACCTGGAACTGAAAAGTAACCAAGTTGAGGACTTGGACGTGCTGCATCAGCCTGTCCAGATTGACCAACAACCAGAGTGCTCATATTATTCTGACTGGTACTGGATACTTTACCATGCCATTGAGAAGTACAATCGATGTTTTCAGGGAATTGATTAGACAACTGATTTTGAGAAGTACTTGTGCATTCCTTTGGTTCAGTACAAGAACCAGCAACTGGTGCAAAAAGTGGTTGCGATGTCTTGCTATTATTATACCTGCAAAAAGGAACTTCTAATTAATTAGGAATTCACTGTAACTAACATTTGTGACATTCAGCGACATAACCACACATAAATTATCTTCCATTAAAAATTCTGAGTAATACAATGAGGGCATGATATATTAATTTTCAACTTCTGTTATATTAACATTACTTCCCCTTATGAAAAGAAGAAACTAAAAACAACTATTTCCGATATTTTATTTTCTTTTATTGGAAGGTGCAGGAGTCATCAATCTGAAGTTGGATTTAAGCAAAAACAAACGCACCATCAAAATCACAACTGAATACAACATGAACTCAATCTATTTAAACCAGTGAGAGTGATCAAATCAGATAATCTCAAAGATTTATTCCAAGTACTGATTACAACTAAATCTTTCCACTTGGCTGCTGAGGAGATCTGGAGATCTGTATAGAGTCTGGATGACGCCTACATCATTGACTAGGATGACAGTGAAGTAATGCTAGGAGTTTTGATTTCCATTCTGGCCCCTTTAGTATACTAGAAGTAGTACTATGATCTATAGTGCCCCAATCAATATCTAATCCCAAGGGGTTGGCCTAGTTGGAAAAGATTTAGAGTCCTGGAGCCTCGTGAAGCATAAGGTCTCAGGATTGATTCCTTCTAGGTGCAAAGAATTCCTTAGTGGCCTCGCCCGCAGACATAGTCCAAGCTTTACCCGATCCATGTGGAGGGGGCGCTTTGCACCGGTCCCTTGGATTAGTCGGGGTAAAGCTCCGGACACCGCGGTTATCAAAAAAAAAAAAGAATAGAAGTGAGTTGCTTACGACTTGGCTTATAGTTGTAGAAAGAGACAAAGAGGTCAGTAATAGGCCTTAAGAAATTAAACATAATAGGAAATATAGCTTGCAATATAAAAGAATGGAAGAAGATAATTAATATGCCCAAACCCATTCAACTAGATTTGGGTTAACACAACAACGACAACCACTCAGAATTACCTTTCATGCTTTCAACAAAAGCCTATAAAAGAAATATGAAAGAAAGTTTATTCTTACTAATAAAAATAAAATTACATTTTGGAAGACAATTGGCAGTTTTATATATATATATATAAGCACACATTAAGTGTTTATATGTAAAAAATGCAACTAAAGCCACAGATCTTAGCACTGCCGTTCCACCAAAACCAGAGCCACAATTACATAAACTCAGCCCCAAACACAGTAGCATCACCACCACCACAAACACCTATAAGTCATCCTATGTATTTTTTATTGGAAATTCTTTTATTGGATAGACATCCACTAAATGTACCTTTTACTGCAACAAAAGACAAAAAGAAAAAATAGTTTTTGACTTTTTTGTCTTGTAAAAGTACTTTAAAAAGGCATATAACTAGATGGTGCCTTAACTAAATATCAAGTCCAATAGTTGCTTTCATATAAAGTGAATGAACGAAGGGGAAACAGAAACTCACCATGAAAAGGCAGAGGCATTGGAGCGGTTTAGTGTACTCCTTTCATCGGTACCTTCATTCTTTGAACAACTAGGATGGAATCTTCTTAAAGAAAGTTCCAATTGTGGAGCAAAAGCACACTTAGTTGTTTCACCTTTGGCACTAAAGTGTCCATAAGTGTCTGTTGGACGACTTTCAAATTTGCCAATTAAGTCAATGGCTTCACTTGACGGTTCAACTAGTTCATCAATGTCGCAATGAAACGCACCAGTGATATCAGCATTTTCTCTGCGACTTTCTGGCTCCATGCTTGCATCTGTGGTCATTGTTTTAGCATCAACATGATCTTCACCCAATCTGATAGAAGTTGAGTTATAAGCTTCCTTGCAGGAAGCACCTTCTGGCCCATATGTACTTGAGTCCTCTGTAACAAGTAGCTTTTGTTAGATGTCCGAATGGATGAAGATTAATTGAAGAACCAAGTCAAATTCTAGTATGACTGAAGGAAAACATGAGTGTATAGCATGTTACCAGTTACACTGTGAGGCATAATTGATTTCTCGACCAATTTCACACATTCTTCATGCTTCTCTGTATTGCTCAAGTTAGAAGCACTCCCACATTTCCGCTGTGACAGACCCTGCATATTTTGTATATACGCACCCTCAGCTTCCAAGTAAGGCGTTGTACAAGAGCTCTGCACAAGAGGTGGCAAAACATGCAGTCTCTATGTAAAACTTCATGAAGCCAACCTAATCTTGAAAAGGAAATTTTCCTCAAGCTATAAGTGGCCTCATATATGAATCACAATGTAGATCCCGGAAAGTACATATACTTGGAACTTATATCTTTTTATGTGCATTGTGAAACTTATGATCCAAATGAACCGAGTTTCTACTCAACTCGAAATGGAAATGGTAAGAGTATTAATGGTTTGCTTTGTTATATTTCATTCATCGGAGTGACACTACTCCAATAGCGTTAACAAGTCCAAGATTGAGACTTGCATATCTAGAAACAATCTTAAAAATCTGGAATGCCATCAAATATCTCAAGCTAATTTATGCAGAACAAATATTCCTAACATCCTTATTAAATTGACTTCAAGATGAAATACTACTTACTTGAGCATCACACGCTTTCTCGCTGCATTCCTTATTGTTTTGTGCAGGGGCCAAATAATCGCTTGACTGACTGCTTGCCGCATTGTTTTCAGAAGTGGCTTCGACTCTGTGTTGTGCAGCAGCTGTGTTGTCATGAACATGCCCAACAGTTTGCTGATACAAGTTTTTAACGTTAGGTTCCATTAACATTTAATAAGTAATTATAAATACGAAGAAGAAAACTGAGAAAATAGTGCATACAGTTTGTCTTCTCCAAACATGCTGCCATAGGTTCTTCAGCTCATTCCTCCTAACAGGCTTTATGAGAAAATCGGCAGCACCTTTCATCATGCACTTCCAAACCACACTAATTGAATCCTGGGAAGACATCACTGCAAGATAACGAGAACAGATGTTATAATTTTTTACCCTCATATAAAATCTAATATCAAAATAATTAAAAAATTGACCCAAATTTTTTTTGCTCAGGTTACATACTAATAACAGGAATGTTTTTGCATGTTTCATGCTCCATAATCAAGGTAAGAAGTGCATATCCAGATATTGATGGCAAATCCACTTCAGTCAATATGAGGTCTATGCTTTGGGGTCTCCCCTTTAGTGTTTCCCAAGCCTTTAGGCCATCTGAAACAGCAGCAACTGCTCAAGAAAAAGCAATAATTGTCTTCAGTCCCAGAAGCGTCATTCATCAAGCATAATAAGATGGCAAAACTTTCAATCATATGTAATAAAGTAATAAACATTGGAAATAAAGTTTGCCCATTGAAAGAAAACCTAACACCATGATTTAATATAAATTGGATAATCTGGAGAACAAGATGGACCCAAATTCAACGGCCGATTCGAATTCATATGAGTTAAAAAGATGAATTGGAACACCGAAAGTCCATTAGATCAAACTCCCAAATCCCATTGACCAACAAAAGTTAACTCAAAATTAAACCAGTCTCAAGTCATTTAAAGTAGCCCAATTGCTGATATAATGAGTTGTTCACAAAAATAAACTGCATTGCTAAGTCCTAGAACAGAGTTCATCAAGTCAAAATAAACCCAGCCGAGTTTACGACTCTGAATGGCACACAAGGACATATTGTTGTGGAAAATCAAGAAAAGAGTAATCAATTGATGTTCTATCAAAATACTCAATTATAGAATAAATAAAGAACTAAAATGTTCACATGTCCATTTCCTCAACGCTCAATTTCCAGCTATTTTTGCTCTAAGTGAGACTTATAAGAGAAAATACTCCTATTCAGAAAAAGGCAACCTTTATTATCCATGCTTATTCTGTTCCTAGCAACTATATCAAAGGATAGCAAACCAAAAACCCAAATTTTAAAAATAAATAAATATTTAAAAAAAAAAGAAAAAGAAAAAAGAACCAAAATAGTACAGAATTGAAAGTACAACCATCCATAAACAACCAAAAATTAGTGAAAGTACACACCCAACTAACAATTTGTTTGCTAAGAAGCACTAAAACAGAAATTCCTATAAAAGAAAGTAAAATCTATTAATGTGAACAACATGAACAAGCAAAACAATACTAGCAATTAAAAGAAAGAAGATGGGACCTTTGTAGTTGCATTTTCGGAGCAGAGCGGTGATAATCTGACGAGTGGAATCGTCGGCTTCAACCAACAAAACCCTAAGAACCATCCGAGGAAGAAACCTCTCCCACCTCATCACTTCGGGCGAACTGTCCTTCTTCTCCACCTCTTCCAACTCCATGAACTCTTCACTACTCGCTACAATTTCACCCATTTTCCATACACTGGATCGTCCACAAAACAAACAATCCCTAAAAAAGAAAACCCTAATTTCTGATCATTCACTAGTTAAAGAAGCAGCAGAACCAACTCTGTTTTGGCAAAATTAGCTTCTAACTTTCTCTACTTAAAATTCTCTTGTAGAAATATCTAAAACCAAAGTGAAGAATAAACGGTGGAGATTGAGAGATCTAACGGTAGAGGCAGCCGTAAACCGCCTTCGATGAAATCAGCTTTCGTTCCCTGCCGCGGAAAACGCAAAATATCTTCCTCATGACCCAGTACGTTCTCTCTCTATATCTATATCTATCCATCTGTTTCTTTCTCTCTCTAAGCTGATCAAAAGGTGGGCCGCCATTGGCTGCTAGTTGGTGATGCTGAGCTGGCGCATTCTCCTTCACCCGTTTTTGATTTTTAGAGGGTTCCGATACTCACATGGTGTGGTGGTGGTTGTCGACACGTGGTGTTGATATTTTAATCCCAAGAGAGGATATTTTCTGAGTGCTGCCACGTAGGCTCTGTACCACCCATACTTTAGATCTATCATCAGTTAACTGACACGTGGACGGTCGATGACAGTCCTAGGTTTGTGGTTTTCAACCTGTCGATGCTTGGTTTGCTTGACTTTTGGGATCTTTAAATCTCTCTAGTTTTGGATTTTTTTTTTTATTATTATTTTTGAATGGTATAGTTTTGTTTATTTTAGCTCAAAATTTTCTTGAGTGTTTGTTATGGCATCACGATCGCTACGGCCCCACTTTTATGATCACTAATCATTCACCTGATGTTTTATAAGAATGGTGGTATTAAGCGATGGTTTTGTCCTTTATTCTCTTTTCTTTTTTTTTTTTTTTCTTATATTTCAAAAAATAATAATAATAATTCTACTATTGCTTCTAATTTCGCCCATTCATATAACAGTGATTTGATATATAACATTAGGTCACTTTTAGTGGGAATTGCAGGTAATTGGTAAAATTAAGTTGTTTCACAATCATATTTTAAAACCATACGTATTATATTAGCATTTACGGAATTTTAGATTCTGATGGCATACTAACTTCGAGAGTAAACTCTTGTTAGCAATAATAGTATAATACATGTATGGAGCACAAAAAACGTGGTTATATTAAAACCAATCTTGTTATTATTTTTAATAAAACAATCTTGTTACATGTATGGAGCACAAAAACGTGGTTCATTTGCATGTTGCTTTATGGCCTAATTGGCTATTTGTGAGGGGAACATATGTAACATGGAAGATCCCTTTCAACAAACCCACCATGTCCCTTCACCCCCACAAGGGAGATATTTCCTTCCTATCTTTTGCAATTTTGCTCTTTCAAAGAGGCCTTCCAAACTAGAAAAGGATGTGGTTGTAAAATTGGACACCAATTTCTTTATTTCTCATTTTCCAACCAAATAATAGGAATAAAAGCCACTTCTCTTGAAATCTATTTATAATTTTTACCTTCAATTATTTTCAGTATCACTTATACCAAAAGTAGGATTGGACGTATAACTAGTTTGTTTTAGTAAATTATGTTTAAGGGTTGAATAAATTACACATAGTCCAGTATTTATTATTTTGATCTTATTTAAGATTTGACATGTGCACTCTAGTGTTTTCTAGTTGACCAAAAAAAAAAAATCCTTCACTTACATAAAAATCTTACCATTTCTTTGTATGAAAATTAAGGTATTACAAAATTTTCATATTCAATGTCATTATTCAGTAGCTGGTGAACGAGTTTAAGAGAGATTAAAATAATAAATATTGGTGTAATTTGTCAAAATTTCGAAAAATATTAATATACTTTACTCTTTTTTTTAAATATTGTGATATGCGAATTGCATATCTAAAACAAAACAAAGAAGAAGGGTTGTGACTGTGGGCTCCCCCACTTTGCCATGGTGAGGCCTGCACGTTCAATTTTGACTTTTTTAGTGAAATAAAATATATATATATTTTAAAGAATATTAGTATCATTGTACTTTTTCTTATTATAAATTTTTACCAACATGAAAAAGAATTTTTAGATTATGAAAGATCAATTATCACCAACTTGATAAGTGAGAGGTTGGGGGTATAGATGCAAAAGAAGTGGGATGAGCTAAGCTCATCCCACTTGAACTAGGTTTTATCCAAAGTCAAGTTAGAAATAAGCATATTCAAGTTCTGGTTGGTAAAGGTGGGTATTGACTTGTTTACCCAATCTTAAGCTCAATTAGTTGCAGCTTACAAGTCATTACAAACTTTATTCATGATTCTCATTGAGTCTCATCATGAAATTTTCATTTTACCTTCCACTCACGAAGACCCAAACAAAGAAAAGCATAATCAGATTTTGACGTGGCAGCGTAAGTCTCTTTCTTAGTGCCTTCAATGATAATCAAAAATTTAATAATTATCATAATGAGTTTAGTGCAGAGTTGTTCAACGTCAACAAATTTAAAAAAACAAAACTAAATTTAATTAACTTTATTATGTTTCGTACCATTGAATTAAAAATTTTGAATTAGAATTGACATTGAAGGAAACTGAATTTAGAAGTTCGACACATTTTTAAGACATAATATTGAAAATGCTCACTGAACCAGCATTTCATTTTTCTTTTTTTTTTTTGAATGAGCAATTCAATTTAACTTTCCAATATAACATGATAAAATTAAAATTATGAAGCACATAGTTAGAGCTAAGTCGCATAATTATTTTTAATAGGTGTTATTTTTACGTTTCACGTTCTCATTCAAATTTTTAAAATTCATTACTTAATTACATGGCTCTCATATTTTTCGCTTTCGAATTTGTTTTCACTCCCAATTTGTGTGATTTAGAGTCCTGGTCTAATTACATTTTTTTTTTGAATCTAAAAAAAGGTTGGAGAATGAAGTTGGCAACCTTGATTTTGCTACTGGCAATGACGTGGCTGCATAGGACACCCCAAGTGGCATTCAAATTTTGGATGGTGTAGAAGACGATGAGCATGTGAGTTTACTATTATTATTCGTATTTTTTTTTATCTTTCCATGTAGATTTTTTCCTTAAAGGAGCCGAACATGTGTCATAATTGTAGCCAGCAATCTCCTATCACCAGGCTCTCTATGAGATGGGCATAAAGATAACCCAAATCTGGTGGTGTTGGTTTAAAGAAGAAGAAGGGTGCCCTTTACCCAGAAAACGTGCTAAATGTTTGGAGCACTGATCTACTCCACACATCAACCACAAATAATAAAACCCTAATTTGACCTTTCCCATTCTAAAACCCTAATTTGAAAAGTAAAATTTATTTGTGGCCGAATTCGGCCAGGGACCGAGAGAGACACATGGACACGGGTCAGTTTAATAATTATTTGAAAATAAATTTTTATTTTTAAAATTTTCAATAATTATTTTTTTAATGATAAACCAGCTTAATTTTTTCCTTCTTATCTATAATTCTAATTTATATTTAATATTTGTAGGATGGGCCAGCTGAGTCAGCAGTGTAGGGTGTCAACTAGGTGGTCCTGCTGAGTCTTTACCACAGTTGATTGGAGATTCATATATAAGTTTAATGACAGACATTTTTTAACTATAGAATTGCTTGTTTAGTTTTTAACTTTGGGAATAAAAAGGTTATTATTCGTTTTAAATAAACATACTTAATTTTCAATAGGACCATTATTAGGTAGAGTGTGATTTTTTTTTTTCTTTTCTCAGGTAGAGTGTGATTGGACAACTGCAAATTATGGGAACATGAGTCAAGACATTGATGAGTTAGCTCAAATAGCTGTGATCCATTGCTATCAGTATCAGACAGATCATAGTTATCATGACCTCTTAAAATATCTTTTCTTGCTCAAAACACAACACACTGTAAGCAGCACAGACCATCTTTGTATCCGAGGCGCAATACACAACTAAATAGCGGAGCCGGGCCCCTCAAATATTTTCAAAATTCTTATTTATGGTACTGAAAATAGTTACTATTTGTCAAAAAATCTAACTTTTAGTCCCCAAATTTCATTAGGAATTCTGAATTGCCCCTTCAATTTTATTATTATTATTTTTTTTCGGAAAAACTTATTTGTTGGTTCCAAAAGACACAAAGTTTAAAAATAAATTTAACTTATGCCACTTGAAACTCATAATTTTTTCTAATTGGACCATTTTAGCTATACAATTTAAGGGTCATTGTATGGGAGTGCAAAAAAACTATTAACCCGAAAAATCAAACCGGACATGATCGAATCAGGCGGTCTGGGCCAGTTCCACAACGGTTCGATCCAATCACGGTTCTAAAATAATAGAACCATAAATTTTTGTTCGATCCCATATTAGGGTCCTATAAGACTGGATCGGCCCAAACCGAATCGTTATAATATGTATATGTGTGTGTGTGTGTGTGTGTGTTATATTATATATATATATATATAGTTACACCTATATACTACTCTTAACATTGCAACGGATCTTGGCACAACGATAAACCGTGAGCCAACATTCATCATCATCTAATATTTTTTTATTTTCTTTTCTTTCTCCCAATGTTTTGACTTTGGGCACGTTCTAACATTCCTCCACTTCTTCTTCTTTTTTCTTTTTTTCTTTTTTTCTTTTTTTTCATACTGCCTCATTCCCTTCTTAATTGTCATCGTCACGGTATTTAATTGTTGATCAATCTCTCACACAACCTTTGAAGTTCGGTCATTGCCATTAATCTTTTATCGCTGCCGTCAATGATATCCTTTATCACACTATTTCCCCTTCTCTCTCACTTTCAGTTCACTGAACCTCACAATGTATTTGCGTCTCAAGCACAACCAACAACGACAACAAATCAAGTTTTTTAGTTTTTAATTACGGATTTGTCATACTTTTCAGTTTCAGCATGATTTGACCTTGTTTTAATTTATAAGGTTTAACTTTTGGGTCTATTTCACCAAAATTTTTCCCTTTTTCTCTCTCTATTTTCATATTAGATTCGAGAATGTGAATGTTTTTATTGTTATTTTGTTTTATATACAATTCAAGGAGAAAAAAAAATCAACTAAAACCGTGGAACCGAACCAAACCGAACCAACCTATTTTTTCACAGTTTGACCATATTCGATTCCATAGCTCAAATGGTCTGGTTCAGTTTCAGATTTTTTGGAAGTTTGGTTCCAAAAATTCTCAAAATCGAACCAAACCGGACCATATACACC
>JAOTQH010000002.1:5107829-5122917 GCA_025631255.1 Cornus kousa | reverse complement strand
ATGATGGAGTGTTCTTGTTCTGGGGTGAAATGAGAAGAAGAGGAGGGCTTTTCCGTAGAGGATTTCTGAACTTCGTTGGGGTTCATTTTGAAGAAGAAGAAGAAATTTTGCCATGAAAAGTCAGCGACGCCGAGGATGGAATGGGGAGGATTTAGTACCTTTTTATAGGCTTTGTGGGAGTCCACGTGGATCCAGTTGTACCCAGCTGGCCCGCGTTTGGCTGACAAACAAATAGCTTTTTTTTTTTTGGGTTTTTGTTTGCAATGTTGGGATTTAGAGACTGGAGAAGAAGCTTGAAATTGACTTTTAGGTTTTCGACATGGTCAGCGAACACGCGGGAAATTGGAATTTGTTGCTGACGTCACTGGTCGGTGCTAATGGATTTCGCCTCGAAAAGGAGGTTTTTGTAAGACAACTTGTATTTTAGTGTTTTGAGTTGGTAGTTTGTTATTGGTTGAATGATCACGTTCAATGGTCCCATACTTACATATCCTTGATGTCACAAAGTCAAAATTTGGTAGATTAACATTTTTTGTTTTTTTTTTTAAAAAAAAAACCCCACAATCTCAACTATCAACAATTCATATTTTACTTCTTAGATTTTAGAATCAAGGAAGTCAGTATCACAATTATAACAAATATACAATTTAACCCTCGGCAATCCTTTCCAACAATAAATGGAGCGGTAAGTTCACTTTCTGATAATTTCATAACTGTCTTTACAAAATGACCAATATAGCCTTGTCCATAAATTGAGTCCAAAATTCTTCTTCTTCCTCCAACTACATCTGAGTCAAAGTTGAAGAAGTTACGGTCAAATAACTGTATAATATATATGTGTGTGTATTTTTGTAATTTATATATATATATTATCATATATAATCTATACATATATATGTACTTTTGTACTTTATATATATATATATATTATCATATACATTCTCTACGTATATATGTATATATATATATGTTTACTGTTTAATATAAAATTGTGTTTTTTCTTAAAGTTACATAGTTGCAAAGATCTAAAACTGGGTCTTGAGCGTCCTTGTGTAAACTCAAGCTTTGGGGTAAATTTGATCTGGTCAACCGAGAGCATCAGGCGATCCATTGAAGAAGACCCAACAGTTCCGAGAGCTTCTTCGACAAAGATATAAGATGAGAGATTCCTAAATCCTAAGAAGATAGCACGAACCAACAGTTCTATTGAAGACCCCGAAGCTCAAAACGACCCAAGCCAATGCTACAGTGACTGAAATATTCCGCAACCCACTGTCCGGAAAGCCTCAGTGACCGGAAAGCCTCAGCACCACCAAACCTGTGAGCCTCTCAGCTTAAACTTTAAAAGCTTCAGCAGTGTTTTTCCTCTGATCACGAAGACCCACCGGAAAAGCCTCAGCAACACTCTTCTCCGATCTTGAAGTGATCAAAACCGTCCCAACCAGCGAGCTTCAATCAGACCCAACAACTCCGGCGATGGTACTGCGAGAACAGAGATCCATTTGATTCATCAGCTCAGCGACCCAACAGAATATTCCCAGCATTTCTCAGGTAGTTCTGGTTTATTTTTCGGGATCTTTTTTTCTTTGGGGAGGTGGGTTTTGCATTTCAAGCATAGTTGTTAAAGGCGCCCCTGGGCCACAAATCTGGATGAGAAGGCTTTGTTGTTAGGTGTGCTGTTGTTGCACAAAAGAATCGGTTCCGGTCTCACGTTTCGGTTTCGGAACCGAACCGATATATATATATATATATATATATTATACTAGTAGATTTGATTATATTATTAATATTAATAACTCTAATTTATAAACCTTAAACACAATATTTTTAGGGCAAATCATTTCAGCCTCCCCAAGCGCCTCCATCTCTGTTTTCGTTCTCGACTCTGAATTTGCCCTCTCTCGGTCCGTCTCTCTCTCTCTCTCTTTCTCTCTGTCCGTCTCTCTCTGCAACTGCAGACTACAAAATCTACAAGAATAAGTTCAAAACCCATATATTTCAGATCTACAAAATCTACAAGAATCAGAAGTTCAAACCCATATATTTCAGATCTGTCTGCAAGAATCAAAAGTTCAAAACCCATATCGGCATATCATTTCAAGATTGTTCAAAAAATCAAAACCCATATCTTTCATTTTCCGTCGCCGGCTGTTCCAGTTGGGGTATCTCTCAACTCTCAAGCTTGCCCCCTTCTCTCTGTACAACTGCAAACTTGTATGTATGGGTATTCGTTTAATTTTTTTTTTTTTTTTTTTTTTTTTTATAAATCAAGGTCTGTAATTCGTGTTTTGCAAACTTAGATCAACGTCTGTAAAAGTGTAATTTTTTTTTTCTTTTGTGTATGACTGTATGCATATATATATCAACGTCTGTAATTATATATTTCTCTTCATTTTTTTTTTTTTGTTGTGAATGACCATTCCATATTAAGCCTTGGAAAGGAAGAGAGGTGGATCGTGGCCGGAGATTTGCGAAGCCCTTGTTGAGGATTTAGGAGCTGTCTCGGCTTTCGTCTTCTCAGATCTGGTTTCAGTTTGGTCAACGGTTCCATGGAACCGAACCGTTTTTCACGGTTCGGTTCCGGTTCGGTTCTGCTGTTCACGGTTCCGGTTCCAGTTCCATTTTTTAGGAACCGTTCAGACCGGTTCCGGTTTCGGTTCCAGCAAGAACCGGACCGAACCGAACCGTGTGCACCCCTAATGTGCTCTAATTACATTGGACTAATTCAACATAAACTTCATCCTCCTTAAAAAAGGACCCAAGTATTATCATTTATACTGTATGCGTATATGTCAGTTGCATTCATTCTTTAGAAAAAGAAAGAAAATCAGTAAAAATAACAACCAGAGTTGGCGAGTGTGTTGGAGTAATTTTTGCACACGTTTAATTTATGATTAAAGCATTTGACCCATAAATATGCTTAGTTAATTATATAACTTGCGTACATATGCTTAGTTAATTATATAACTTGCGTACATTTTTTTTTTCCCTAAATAACTTGGCTACATTCACACACGAAAACACGAAAGAAAAAGAAAAAGAAATAGAAATACGTCGTGGAGATTAACTAATGGACCCAGCCAGCTGTTATGCAACAGGAAACTTAACCGGGTATCGGTGAACCGAGTCAGCCCAGGGGTTACCCAGATCGCAGGAGTGATCACTAGTAACAGCAGGAATGGTCCTCACAGCCCTCCAAACGGCACTGTTACACTTGAAACCGGACCCAAATGCAATCTGCCAAACCCGGTGACCTTTGGAAACCCGGCCTTTGGCCTCCGTGTAAGCCAATTCGTACCACAGTGAGCTGCTGGACGTGTTGCCGAAGCGGTGAAGCGTCATTCTGGACGGCTCCATGTGCCACTCACTGAGTTGCAGGTTCTTCTGCAGTTCATCCAACACGGCCCGCCCACCCGCATGTATGCAGAAGTGCTCGAAAGCAAGCTTGAAATCAGGTATGTAAGGCTTCACCCTCCTCGCTTTCAGTACCTTTTTCCGAACCAAAGTAACGAAAAACATCAACTGTTCAGAAAACGGCAAGACCAGAGGCCCCAGTGTGGTTATATTTGTTTTCAGAGCGTCTCCGGCCACAGCCATTAATTCACGAGCAAGTGAAACCCCAATTGTACCACTGTCCTTGTCCTCTCTCTGGTACACACAGTTGTAGCTGTTGTCGTCCGAACCTTTATGGGTCCGGACCGTGTGGACAAGCTCGTACTTGGACCTGCCTCTATCCCGACTCATATTCGAAAGAAGTATGGCGGCGCCACCCATACGGAAGATGCAGTTACACAGCAGCATGGACCGGTCGTTGCCAAAGTACCAATTCAGCGTAATGTTTTCAGTACTTACTACCACTGCGTAGGTATTGAGGTTTGCTCTGAGAAGGTGCTTGGCAAGGTCCACCGATATGAGACCGGCACTGCATCCCATACCCCCCAGGTTGAAGCTTTTTATGTCCGCTCGAAGCTTGTAATGGTTGACGATCATGGAGGAGAGAGATGGGGTTGGATTGAATAAGCTGCAGTTCACGATAAGGATTCCGATTTCCTCCGGTCGAATCCCCGTTTTGCTGAAGAGCGAGTCAAGTGCACCGAACATAACTGCCTCGGCCTCCGACCGAGCTTCTTTCATGCACAAATTGGGAGGTCTAGATGTAATCCCTCTGGGTAGATACGTTTCGTCACCTACACCGGACCGGGTCGAGATTCTTCTCTGAAATTGAATCGTGTCCTCTTCGAACGCACCGCTCTCTTCTGTCATCTTCAAGAACGATTCAACTGACATTTTTCGTTCATCTTCGGGTTTGTAACAAGCAAAGTCCACCAGATAGATTGGTGTCGGCCGCTTCGCCCAGTAGATTCCCGATAGGAACAACAATACGATTGAACCGGTTAGGCCGGTAGCGGTGTGGAGAAATACGGTTTGACTAGTCCATATATCGGAAAGCCGGTCGAACCTTAGACCGGCGAGCTCAAAAACAGTAGCTATGAATAAAGGTAAAACAATGACAAACATAACAACAGTGGCAAGGTTGCATGAGTAACCGTATCCCAACTTCACGTATTTGAGCTTCACAGACTGTAAAAAGTCTGGCAACCTTTGCCGGATTTTGATTACGGCGGATGACGAGTCCTTAAAAGCCATCTCCGCCGTTAATCTCTCCTTATCCATCTCTATGCTATCGCTACCCATCTCTCTTTGCCAGTCTGTGGTTGGTTGTGTCTTACTAATTCTTTTTAATAGCTAGGTTCTTAAACAAGAAGGCATGAATTGGAAGAGTGAGTCTATAAGAAGCTGAACTAATTTGCCTCTCAAGAGAAAAACAATTACCGAATCTAAAGCAAACACAACTAGCATATATAGAGAGAGAGACTAGATATATGTAGTTGGGTGTGAGTGAAAAAAATAAATAATAATAGTAAGAGTTTTAAAGGAGAGATATATACATACATATATTTTATATTAGGTTATATTAGGAGAAGTAAGACCAAAAGAATTAATTAGGATTTGATATCTAGCTAGCTGCAAGAAAGCTGGATTGAACGATGCATGGTCTTCATTTAATGGTGAGTTGTTCAGAGAAAGGATGGATAGCTCAACCACCAAATGAAGAGATTAGCAAAGAAATTGGGAAAAGGAAAAAAGAAAAACTTATACTATGGATTAGCTGGCTAGTACCTAGCCACCTATATATATATATATATATATAACATGAGTTTAATCAGTACTGTAAACCTAATATAGATAACGTTGTTGTTAAGGAGGAAGGTGGGGGCAATTGACCAAGTGGCCATGTGAGGGAGTGGGATTTCGTTCAAGCAATCTTACTCTTATATATATAGTTTCGTTGCATTATATTATATGTATCCGCATCCAGACAACAAGCAAATACGCAAGTACGGGCCCATGTGTGCTTTTTGGAGGGCAAATATGCGAATAGAAACAGACCAGGGGTATTTGTGGGAAATTATTGGAAGAGGCCGGTGAGTGTAGGTGACTGGCCATCAAGAAACAATAAATTGAAGTTGGGGGAGGAGTGGGGGGTTGCCAAAACGCTGACCTGTTAATTCCATTGTGTCCAAAGTCCATACAGCAAAACAAAACGGACCATTTTTTTGTTTTTGTTGTTTTATTCCAAACGTGGTGTGGGTGTAGTGTAGGATATCATGAATATATATATATATATATATATATATATATATATATATATATATTTGACATTTGACAAATAACCGTTTAGTTCAAATTATCATAAATTAAGATTATATGATTTGCCAAACTATCATACAATCAAATACTCCTAGCTAGGCACAGTAATAAAAATTTGACCACAGACTGCGATTGAAAATTTGCTGTTGGTTGTAGACACTACAGGAGAGGCATGGATGGATCCAAATAGCTGGCGTGCTTAATTTTTACAATGGACAGTTAGTATAAGAGTTACTTAGTTTTTGATTAGTTATTGTTGTTAAATGCAAGTAAGTTGTTGATTGGTTATTTATATTAAATACAAGTAAGTAGATGACACATTTTTTATTGATTGCATAAATGATCAATTAAAAACAATAAATTTAGTAATTTACTGTAATTACTCTGTACAAAAGTCATTTTCCTTAATATTGTGAAGTTATTGTTGCTAATGTGGGATGTGTCTTCGATTTTCTAAGTAGTTGTACCATAGATTTGGGAAGGTAATGAGACCGACTGTGGTTTCACTTGGATTGCTGGGAACCATGGATGGGAGGCTATCTTCGTGCCATAAAAAGATATATATATATATATTTTTTTTGAGACAGAGAGAATATTGAACTTAAAAATATAACAATAAATTATTTTGATATTTTCATGTAATAGTTCGTTATATGTTGTTTTACCTATCCACCCAACTTAATTGAAATTGTTGTATCAATCCAACAGGTTAACTTAACCAATGTGGTAGGACTCAGTCAACTATTCAACAATTCTCTCCTTGAATAAGGCTCTCAACGGTGGATAGAACATTACCGCTCGAGTTAAGGAATCTAAAATCGACATACGATTTTTTAAGACCAAATTGTTGGGATGGGAATATCCAACCCAAAAGATTAACCTAACCAATGTGGATTCCTTCAACTACCCAACCGTCTAGATGAGGTTTTGCCCATTCATGTTGCTTTAAGTTGAGAAATTAAGTTAATAAGAAAGAACTAGAATTTCAAAAAAAAAAATTCAAATAATATTCGCCTTTGGCCTTGCCCTCAATTTCTTTCGAAGCTTAAACAAATACTAATATAATTGAAACAAATATTAGCGGCCTTACCAAACAATCAAATAATTCAACAATTAGTTAATTAATTTTTCTTTTCTTTATTTGAAGAAACTTAAATTTTCTTTTCATTACCATTAAATATCATTAAAAAAAATAACAAAACTAGACAATTTATTAAAGGAAACAAGAATAAAATTAACTTGGCTACTTTTGCCAAATCCGCAAGCAGCCACGACAAAGTAAAATTAATCTAGAAATTAAAAGTCATCATTTTTAGTTTCTTCCTACACATTATCAATAGAATAAATTATGCAATAAATTAAGAAAACATATACCTAAATGATTTTTAAATAAATAGAGAGCATAATTCTCCATTAGAATACTTTTAATTAAGGACCTTGAAAAAACCTAAGATTTGCAATTATATTATACAGATTTTGGCATGGATCAACACTTTGAACATTTAATTTACTCAAAAAAAAGACCAAAAAAAACACAGAGAACATTTAGATAGATATATAATAATATATTGGAATAATATATTAAGAGTTGTTTGGCAAGACCCTTATAAAAAATTTATGAAGCCAATAGTCATCTCCTAATTCTAAATTAGTTGTGGATCAATCTTGAAATTTGAGTTTTGATTAAAATCTTGAAATTTGAACAAGCAAGTAATGATGGGGAAGGGTGTTTTTACGGACAGAGAAACCCAGGCAAAGGGTAGCCAAATTATTTATACTCGTTTCCTTTAATAAATTGTCTAATTCTATTATTTCCTTTTAACAATATTTAATGATATGGAAAGAAAGAGTAAGTTTCTTAAAACAAAGAAAATAAAAGTTAATTAACTAAACTCATTACCAGTAGGATCAGACGTTAAGGCTACAATTAGAAGTTAAACACTCCTATATATATATATACACACACACACATATAGAGAGAGAAAGAGTCGTACTTGCCAAAAGATCATTTACATTTGTGCCTTTGTGGCATTTAAAAGAGGCAACGGCCAACAGTATCCATTGCATCCATCAGGAAATGATAGCAACTGTCATGGTAATTAATGACGGGGCCTGTCTGGAATGAGAAATTTGAGCAACTCAATAGTGGTTCCTTGGTATTCGGTCGGTAGTGTTATTCGGAGGAGGAAAATATAACATTAGGCTACCATTCATTTCTTTCTTTTTTAAATACGGACAGGAACAACTTACTAACGAGATTATAATTACCAATTAGCATATGAACGTGTACTAGCTGTATTACCAAATTCTTCAATAGGCACGCACATATAACATAGGAGAACACTAATTCAATGATTGTAAGTTTGCGACCAACCATGGAGCCAACCACTCATGTCACCGATTCCCTCTTCGCCAGTCTATGGAGTTATTTTTGGAGTAACTCATCACATGTGCTTGGGAAACATGCATATGTTAAGGAATTAGTATAATCAAGGGGATGAAGCGCTACCCTCTTTACCCAACAAATAATTTAATAGATAAAACTGAATGTCCCTTGTTTGAGATCCAGGACAGTTCTAACTTATGAAACAATCTGTCTGAAAATTCCAATAGTTTCACTTAATTTATAGAAAAATTGAAATGCAAGAAAGGAAACCAACTAGGACCTCAAATTCAGGGATTTGAATTACTTCCCTCCTCAGTGGCCACAGATCCCCATAACAATTGTAAACAATGAATGGTGCTATTTTCTTCACACATCCATGACTTTAATGGACCACTGTCCATTCAATAACCCTCAGCTTGAGGTCTGCAATGGGGGCTTAAATAAACACACAGGATTTTTAACTAATAAATGGACGCAACAATTGTTAAGACCTGCACATAAAACAACGAATCAAAAGATGAGGTGTTGATGATGATGATCAAATTGTAAAATACACACAAGAAAAAGAAAGCTCACCTCATTTCTTTAGTATTTGCTTCAGTGTCCCAGACTATATCTTTTAATCCTGATGAGAAGCTCTTATAAAACTGCCATTTGATTATATAATTGGGGAACCAAATCAGTGAATGGTAAAGTTGGCGTCTTAAATGTTTCAAGTTCCTTGAAATAAAAATGTTGCAAGGACTCTAGCAACTAAAGTAAGACATACTTTGTGAAATTCTAGTGTGTCACCGCCTGTTTTCCGGAGCTCCACCATGTGTAACGAGGGAGCCACCTCAAAAACCTGAAGTCGAAAACAGTCAATAACCTGAGTAGTTTAATTAGATGCTGTTTCATTGAAAAATTCCTTGCAACACACTCATCCGATGCTCGCGACACGTGTCCAATTCTACCTAAACATATCCACTATTTAAAACTAAATCTTTTTATTTCGGACACGTATCTGATACATTTTAGATACTCTGACTACGTATTTGATACTAAAATACTTCGGAACACAAGTTTAACATGTCTTGAACATTAAAATGAAAATTTTCTAATATAATATCATAATAATATTGCTGGGAAAAGCTAACAAATATTCCAAAGACTTGGAATTTCTTCAAAAATGAAAAATTGAGATATAATGGAATATATCCTGTCTTCTGTTACATGGACTCGGGAATGTCTTTCAAGTGCATGTATCAGTGCTGACGTGTCAGATATAGTCCAAAATGTGTGTTCATGCAATATAACTATAGCTTGTTTGGCATGTTATAATTGTTATAACTATAATATGACAAATAATTATGATATTTAAATGGGTAAACTGCAATAAATCCCCCCGAAGGGCCCGAACCATAAAATTTTTGTAAATAACCCCCTTGAACTACTATTCAGGCAACAAACCCTTAAAGTTCCTCCAAATGTTACAATTACCCCTACCGTCTCACCACCGTAAACTTTCCGTTACTTGTGATGATAAATTAACAATTTGTCTATTACCTAAATGACGGAGTTCCATCAAATTAAATTGTGCCACGTGTCCAAGATTTAAGAGAAAAAGAAACAGATAAAAGAAAGAGAAGACCCATGACCCATCCACGAAAACCGCTTGTCTGTATACATCACACACACACACACATATATATCACACACATGCATTTTGTCATTCTCAAATGAATCAGTCCTAACATCATGTCCATCTCTCTTCTCCTAATCTTTCAGTAAGCAACCAAAACATCCACTTGTGCACACTCTAAATCAAATAATCTTGAGATTTTCTGTAACTTTTAAGATGAACAATGTTATTGCAAAAGAAGAGAGAAGGTGAACTTTTGATTTATCTAAACTCTTCTAAATGTGTTTCAATCATGGAGGAAATGTGATTGATTTATTTTTACTTATCAAAAAAAAAAAAAAAAATCATGGAGGAAATGTGATTCCGTGCAAGTGAAAGAGGTCTTTCTTTAAACAGTTGAACATCCTAAGAAGACTAGACTGAGTTTGCATTAATAGGGGAGCTGAAGATGTCATCAGATTGTGTGATTGTTTATGGGTTTTAAGTTATTTATTCAAGTCTTAAATCTGTCTTTATTTCATGTTTAATGTTTGTCTTGAGCTCTAGCTAGGATATTTTTGTCATTCTAGTTCTATTTTGTAAGCCATGTGCCTTTAACTTTTTAAGTCATGTGACCATTTAAGGACCGTTTAGTGTCTTTATTCTACTTAATAGAATACTCTATTAGATTATATTTATATGAAGGGTTATGATTTAATCTTTGCTGGGCATCCCTTGTGTTGTTCCAAGTTGTATTCAACAGCTTTTTGGTATTATCAATATTTACCCTGCTATAGCAGTTTTCTACCTCTCCCTTTCTTTTGGGATTGAGTTGGGGTGTTTAAGCTATTCCCTAGCTTGATCTAGCTCTCTGTTTTCCCCTTCTTATAGGTTTATTGATACACACAGAATTTCAAATTTCTGCAAGTAGAATTTGTGTTTTTTAGAAACTTTCCATATTTTGAAAGTTTCCTTATTTTGAGTAATTTTCTGATTTTTAGCAGATTTCCTATTTTGATTTTATTTTATATTTGGTAATTAGCTAATATAATGCTAGGATTGGGGATAGGGTTTACAGTTTTAGTTGAAGATATTTTTATTTTTTTATTTTATTTTTTTATTTTTACAGCAAATAAAGTTTGCCTTGCAATTCTATGCAATTTATTCTTCTCTCTTGTTTTTGTTCTTTATTTTGTTTCAATATTGTTGTGAAGACGATTTAATTGTATCCTCTCTCGGTAAGGCGGCATCAGTTTGGTATCCACCCCCTTACAAGTGCATCAGCCTGATATAACTCTTTTTTCCATCATGCCTCGGATGTTTTGATGTACACGTTTTATTCAGAATCGTAGCCCTTCTAGCACTAAACTTATGACAAGGCCATTAAATGTATCTTTTTAGGATACTCTTCCATGTCAAAAGGTTATCGGTGTTATGATCCTGCATACAAACACATGTATCACTCTCTTGATGTCACCTTCACGAGCATACCCCTTTTTATGGTTCTAACACTATCTTGCAGGAAAATTCTACTCCCGATCAAGAGGCTTCTCCTCTTGCTCGTCCTCTTCCTATTTTTCAAGAAGAGCCTTCTCTTGTGGTTTGCTCACCCCTTTTGCAGGTCTATTCTTGCCTCCCTCGTGCTCCGCCTCCACTGCCCTCATCCTCCTCAGATACAGGTTCAAGTGCATCTCCTCTCTCTCCTTTACATTTACTTGACCTTGTTCCGGAGTCTTGGTATCTCGCTCGGGACCGCAAACCCCCTGCTCGATTTGGATTCGTTTGTAGTACTGATCATCCTATTTCGCAGTATATCTTTTATGATGGTCTTTCAGGGTCTTACCAAGCATTTCTAGGCAAACTTGATTCCATTTCCATTTCCTCTCCCATAAATGTGTCTGAGGCTCTCCGAAATCCCAATTGGATGTCTACTATGAAGGTAGAAATAGATGTTTTGCAGCATAATGAAACATGGGAGCTTGTATCTCTCCCTCCTGGTGAAAAGACTGTTGGTTGCAAATGGGTACTCAATGTTAAATATCTAGTTGATGGCTTTATTGAACGGTATAAGGCCCATTTGGTGGCCAAAGGGTTTACTCGGATTCTTGGTAAAGACTTTAATGATACCTTCGCTCCAGTGGCTAAATTGACCTCAGTTTGTTTGCTTGTCTCCTTGGTTGCCTCTCACAATTGGCCTCTTCATCAGCTTGATGTGAAGAATGATTTCCTTAACGATGATCTTCTTAAGATTATTTACATGGATCCTCCACCTGGTTTTTTGGCTTAGGGGGAGTATGCTGGAAAGGTCTGTTGATTGCGGAAGTCTTTGTATGGATTAAAACAATCTCCCAGAGCTTGGTTTAGCCGCTTATGTGATGTAATTCTATGTATAGAGTTTGTTTGATGCCATTCTGACCATACATGTTTTATCCACCATTCGATATATCATTATTCTAGTCTATGTTGATGATATTATCATTACTGGCAATGACATCCCTGGGATTGCTCAAATAAAGCTTCATTTGGCTAAAGCTTTTGACGTCAAAGAGTCATCTTCAAACACCAACTCATATTCAGCATTTGTATCTTCATCCATTGAAATTCTTTTAGAGGATAGGATCAATCCGATTGCGCATGTCATATCGTCGTTCTAGTGCTCTATTATACTTGATGATAACTAAATCATCAATCGAGATTGAGAAAGTTGGTTCCTCTTCTTACTATGAAGTTGCATTAATTCAAATAATTAATTAGTATTAACTTTTTAGAATCTAAAGTTTTATAATTGAATTACTAATATAATAACTTACATGTTCAAACACTCTCCAATTTCGTTAACACCTGGATGTGCTACATGTGAGAGCCGTGAGGCTAAGCACTTCAATAGCAAACTTTTGCAAATTAGGAGTTGTAGAACCATAGGAGGACCACCAATAAGCTATTATTTATACATTATTACTAAAAAAATTGCAAAAGTAATATTCAAATATACTAAAAGTTGATTAATTAAGTAATATTAGCAATTGACGAGCCAAAGAGACCTTCAGCTTTCATATATCTACTCAACTCCAATGAAATTTTATCCTGCACTTTAGTGCTTGAGATTGGTTTTTCTATTCATTTATACAAACCACTCATCACCTCTTCATCTTGCTCAATCCTTGGATTGCTATAGAAATATTTTGGGTTCAAGAAATACCCAGTTGCATGCAAAGGGTGATGGAGTCGAGTATTCCACCTATGAACAATGATCTCAAAGACCTCCTTATACTTCTCTTCATTCCCACCAAAAGCATTGGCTATGGTTTCTTTAGCCCTATCCATAGCCTTGTAAATATATCCCATTGGAGGCTTTCTCTCAGCATCAACCAACCTAAGTAAACGAACAAGGGGGCCTGTTACTATGAGGGAGTGGATAGTGGCTGTCCAAAATGAAGCCATCAACATAGCCTGTGCTACCTTTTTCCCTTGTAGCTCTTTTGCCTTTTTATTGAAGTTCCATTCTTCTAAAGCGAACATCTTCCTCAAAGAATTCTTTTGATGATCGATGTTAGACAAAGTGATAAATGCAGTGGCAAATTGAGTCTTTGCAGCCCTAACCAACTCTTTATGTCCAGTATAACACTGCATTATGTTTAACAAACTCGGATGATTATAAATATAACCATTTAACATTATAGCCTCTCTTTATGGTTCTCATTATATTTAGCATCTTTGCAGTGTCTTCCAACGTCAAGTCCAAACAATGTGCAACACACGGTGACTAATACAAATGTGGGTGCCTCCCTTCCAACATTCTCCCTAATGTAAAGAAAGAAAATTTGGTATTAATAGAAGTAATAAACTTAACTCCATTAAATACTAAATTTAAAAACTTAAAATTTTAACATTAAGAACACATACAACATTAGAAGAGGCGCTATCAGCGACTACTTGAACCACATTAGTTGCTTCAATTTGCTCCACAAACTTGTTAAGCGAGTTCAAATTTTTTTTTACCAGTCTTTGAATAAGAGGAAGCATCAACAAATTTAATGAACATTGTTCCCTTTGGGCTATTCACCAAAAAAATAATCAAACACCTCCCCATTTAATCTCTCATTCATCTGTGTTGATTGTGCATCCATATTTTGCCTATTCCTCGATGTGATCCCATGTTAAATTGTGTGTGCACCCCAATTCTTTCTTGAGGACTCTCACCTCATAATAAGAAGGGGGTTTCATTCCTAAACCAATTTGGCCAATAGCTTCAATAACGGGTGTGAAGCTATCATAATTAAGAGCATTGAATGATATCCCAGTATCATATCTGTTTAAATATATAAATATTTTTATATAATTGTGGAGCAAAATCCTCCACCAATCATGTGGTGATCCGGTCAATTTCCTTCCAATTATAAATATTTTTATATCATTTATGAAAGAAAAAAAATATATAAATATTTTTATATAACGGTGGGGAGCAAATTCCTCCACCAGTCATGGTGCCTCCTTTGACTATTGTACACCTTCCATATATTCTTATCTTTACCATGCCTATATATATATATATTATATAGGCTCCTTGTACTCAAGCAATATACAAATGTGAATAATAAAAATGTAGCCCTTAGTGGCTCTTTGTCCACGGATGTAGACCTTAGTGCCAAACAATGTATATGCCTGTGTTTTCTCTCTCCCTTTTCTATTTGCATTTCTTATTTCCGCATCCAATTTTAACATGGTATCAGAGTCAAACGTCTCGAGTTCAAACCTCACCGTCACCCTAAGTAAAATTTGAAAAAACATGTATTGGACCAAAAATAAGGCCACACGTGAGGGGGCGTGTTGAAGGATATAAATATAAAAGTTAGGGGCGTGTTGAAGGATATAAATATAAAAGTTGCACCCTCTCTAACAGCTTAAGCTTTTGGAGTAGATGGTTGTTAACATTGTATCATAGCTAAGTTGTTTTTGTAATCCCATCTAGAATTTGAGGGGGAGTATTGGAATTATTATCATGGAGCATATTCTCTATTTCTTCACATTCCTTTCTCGGCGTAGTTCCGGCTTTTCCCGGCGTTGTTCCGGATTTTCCCGGCGTTGTTCCGGCTTTTTCCTGGTGTAGTTCTGGCTTTTTTCCGGCGTAGTTCCGGCCATTTCCCGGCATAGTTCTGGCCTTTCCCGGCTTTGTTCTGGACACCTTTTCATCATCTTTCAAGGCGTTTCTTTAGCAAGTTGGGCTTTCATGATATTCTTGCTCCAACTTGAGGGGGAGTATTGAAATATATAAATATTTCCATATAATTGTGGAGTAAAATCCTTTACCAATCATATGGTGATCCGGTCAATTTCCTTCCAATTATAAATATTTCTATATAACGGTGGAGCAAAATCCTCCACCAATCATG
>JAOTQH010000002.1:5094604-5106761 GCA_025631255.1 Cornus kousa | reverse complement strand
CTGACCTCCAATGAGATTTGGACAAATTACACACAGATGGAACATTTAATTTTTATTACTTTGACTTGTCCTAAAAGTGGAAAGTGTCTTTTATTTCCTTACCTAATTTTTTTTACTTTTTTAAAAAATAAATTTAATCCAACCCTAAAAAGACACCTAATCAAATGTTATCAATAAAAAAAAAATTATATTATTTTTGTAAAATTTAATAATATAAAATTTGTATTAAAATTGATACATTACATTTCAATAGCATTTCATAATATTTTTTTCAATTTCATGTCAAAATATAAGGTAATTAAACTATTTAATGAAAGAAAAAATAATTTAGTCATTTTTTGAATTTTTATCACGGAACAAACAAAATTTTTAAAAAAGTCAAAGTGGTAAAAACCAAACGATTCTACGAGAACAAGTAACCTAGTAGTTCCGGATCCCAACTTCCCAAGGTCTTTTTCCTAAAAACAAAAAACAAAATTTTGTCTCTAACAGAAATAATTCCTAGGCTCTCTACCATGGATTTATTACTATATACACTTGTATACTACTATAATACAAATAGAAAAGAAATGAAATACTAATATAATGATGCTTTTGCCACTATAGTATAATATATATTTCGAATCTTCGAACCAGGCTGTACCTGCCCTCGGTTTCGTCAGCTGTCACTCCTCTTCGAGCAGAGCTTTCCCCTGCAACACTTCACACGTTTTTTATTTAATCCACTGCTTACAAAAATCAGCACATTGCAAACATGGACAATCAGGTAATACCATTACATGTCAAGTACCGAAAACACCCTCACTAAAGCAACATGCACGCTAGACATTAGAGGCTCATGGTTCAAAACGTATACCAAACATCACTTGATAACAATGTCTCCAATTTATCGATCCCATTAACGCTTTCTAAATTAATAGCAAAGACAAAACAAAACTCTGAAGTTACAGATAATATATACACACACATGGAGAGAAATATATATACAGTATACACACACTCATCAGATAGATGTAGAGAGAGAAAAATGGACATAATCACGGTTTCTCTTGCCCTGGAAATGGAAAATAGAGGGGCGACTCCGAGCGAAAGTCCCGCGCCTTCTGCATAGAGATTTTCAATTTCCATGTTTGATTCTGTAATTTCAACATCTTCAGATCTTATTCTATTCATACATGTATAGTTATCTATTCACTATAATTACCTTCCTATTCTGTGTCACACTCACTTCGCTTTCTATATCTATATCTATATATATATATACTCCTCTCTCTCTCTCTCTCTCTCTCAAAACAGTCTGACTGAATTATTTTCATTCTCTTCTTTTAACGTTTTCTCTCTCTCCACGGCGATAATCTTTAGATCCGTACGGGGAGTGATTTGGACCGCATGATGCTTGGACTGTGAAGTTTGACCAAGTCGCGATCAGAGTCGGGGAGAGGGGGAGTGCGTCGTAACTACGCTCGATGGGGCAGTGCTACGGCAAGACCATTCCTACCGG
The DNA here is from genome assembly GCA_025631255.1 of Cornus kousa. Lineage (NCBI taxonomy): Eukaryota > Viridiplantae > Streptophyta > Magnoliopsida > Cornales > Cornaceae > Cornus > Cornus kousa. Next base: position 5,105,260 of record JAOTQH010000002.1, on the reverse strand, counting down.
CGACTACGACGGGACAACAATCACCACCACTGTCGCCAACGATGACGGCCGAGCTGGCGATCGATCGCCGCCGAATCCATCGGGGACTTCCGCTAATAACGGCGTCGTTAACACCCCATCGGTGAAGAACACACCGGCTCGATCGTCGGCACCGAGTCCGTCGCAGAGTCCGTACCCTCATGGCGCGCCGAGTCCGTATCCGGTGGGAGTGTCTCCATCTCCGGCGAGGGCGACACCGAGGAGGTTCTTCAAGCGGCCGTTCCCGCCCCCCTCGCCGGCAAAGCACATCAAGGCTTCGCTTGCGAGGCGGTTCGGCCATGCGAAGTCGAAGGAGGGACCGATTCCCGAGGACGGTACTATGGAGTCGGATCAATCGCTCGATAAGAATTTCGGCTATAATAAGAATTTTGGTGCAAAGTATGAATTGGGGAAGGAGGTCGGCAGGGGGCATTTTGGTCATACGTGCTATGCGAGGGGCAAAAAGGGGGAGCTAAGGGACCAACCTGTTGCTGTCAAGATCATCTCCAAATCGAAGGTTTGTGTGTTTTCTTTGTGAAATTAAACTTTTGTCTTTCTTTTGAAGTATATTCTGATTTTCATCACTTGAGAAATTGATTGTGCTATTGTTTTAAGTTGATTTTTGCTTACACATTATCCATGTTGTTCATTGTTAGTGCAATTGCAGTTTCATCATGTTGAATTTGCAGCATATTTTTGTTAGTTGGTAGATTTCATCTGAATTTGTTTTTTAAGTGTCTGTCTTAATGGGGAACTTGATAAAATAGTTGCCGTCTCATTGTTCTATAAATACATTTTAAGCATGAGCAACAAGTGATATACTATTTCCTTACTAAAAAAGCAAGTGATATATCTTCCCAGAACATATTAATAAGCTTTGCCCCAACTTTATTTGATACTTTGCTTATCACAGTAAATTCCTTGGGAATACTAATTTATTGACTGATTAGGCAAACAGAGACTGTACACTACCAGGGAAATATGAATTCTAGGGGATGAATTTGTGTCATTTATAGATAAGAATGTTCATATTAGTGCTACATGTGCTATAAGTTTATAAGGCATGCTTAATCAATACTCATTTGGTACTTATGTGTTGCTATTACTTGTTTCTCGTAAGATGATATTTAATATTACTTGTTTCTGCAAATTTTTGATCGTTTCTTTTGAATCATTGGGGAATAGAGGATTTTTTTTCTTTCCCTCGGCAAGAAACTCACTTACACATTTGCCCCTATGGGGTCTTAAACCCCTCACTATCCACTTTGGGAGGTAAAGGAGATACCACTAGGCTACAACGATCTTGGTAAACAAGCGAAAAGTTGTTTTGTTTTTAGAAATTTTCCTCTTGTGATAAACAAGAAAATGTTACATTTTCAGTTTAACAAATTATGTAGCTTCAAACTTGAAAGTGCTGCCATAAATTGATACCAGCAAAACTGTTTTGTTTTCGGATGTTGTTGGATTAGGTAAGAGAAAACAATGTCCAGTTCCTTAAAGGCAGTAGAGAATTTATTGGCTTTTAGAAACAAGGGTTATCTCTGAGAGTTTGTGAGAGCAGTAGTTTGGAAGGGTTTTCTTCTAAACGGTATTTGGCATCATTCGAATTAGAGCAGTTAAATTGTTACATTTTTGTGCTCTGTGATGGACCTGATGGTCAAAGCATTGATAGAACATCGATTTGTTTACTAAGTTTTCTTGTAGGCTCATTGCCATCTCAACAGTTATCAGTCAGCTTATTTCATCCTCTTTTCTGTAGTGGAAATGATTTTAAAGCTAGAAAGAGGAAAGTAGTTCACTTTTACCAACTGACAACATCAGCCGATATTCTGTCTAACATTCAAGTTCAAAATTCGAAACTTTTTCTAATTATTCTTTAATTTTCTGTTAAGTTTAACTAATGATATTTTTGTTATGTCTTAAATGTGTTTATCAAGTAGTTTTGTATCTCAACAAGCTCTTTTTGGCAGATGACAACAGCGATATCAATTGAAGATGTTCGTAGAGAAGTAAAAATATTGAAAGCTCTGTCAGGGCATAAGCATCTGGTCAGATTTTATGATGCATGTGAGGATGTGAATAACGTTTACATAGTCATGGAGTACGTCTTTTTTTTGCCTCTATTCAACTTTCTATGGAACTTATTGTCAAAAGTGCCGTTCGAATAAATATTTCTTGTACTTTGCTTTTAATGTCTACATGACAATTTAACCTTTTCCCAACGTTGAAAATATTTTCTTCCATTTTGTCTTATTAAAAATGTTTTAGTAAGCTTTCTGCATCGTAGAATATTTAGATTTTTCTTTACTGGTCTCCCAATCAATATATTCACTGCCTCGTGTCAGAAATGAGCCATCTCACGAGTCATAACCAAATGGCAGATCCAGTTCTTGTGTTAAGACATAACATCAACATGTGGTGTAGAATTCAAATTAAATGACTATATTAATCTGGATTTTTACTAATTGCAAAATAAATTTTTTTCACTCATTTTTTCATATTTATTTTGCAATGGCACTTATGTAATTTCATAACTCAACTAAAGGCTGAGTAGCAGAAAGAAAAATGGTGCTAGCTAAAGTACCAGTGGTGATTGAAGTGACAGTCGCAACTCAGATTTTGGATGGTGTTGCACTGTGAAACCTTTGCTATCTAACGATTGGGATGGGACAATTGCCTCAAATCGCAATAGTTGCTATCACTCCTTAAATAATAGTTTTAGGAAAAAAAAAACAGCCCTCAACATGTTGGTGAGGAAGGACGAGAGGGAGGTTGACCATGGTTGGGGAAAATTTTATTCAATACAATCATACACCGTCCACACCAATGTTTTTGAGATAGGTGATTTTATTGTACTGGTTGCAATGAACAATGCGTTGGAAAAAGGGAAATTTTGCCTCTTTTAGTCTACAGTAATTATTGAGCCATCAATTGACTTAACAGTTTAGGTTCAAAATGGAACTAATCCCTATTTAATTTTAAAAAATGGACTGACGTCAAATGCATGTAAAATTATGGAATTTAAAATATATATATATATAAAATAATTTGAATTTCTCTTTGTAGAATCATACCAGTTCTGTGTCATTTCCTCACTGGATTTTGGTGTGGTTAAACTTTTCTTTTGTTATGTTATCAGATTATGTGAAGGTGGTGAACTACTGGACAAAATATTGTCAAGGTGAAACTAAAGTTTGTTTTGAAATATTATTATCTACTTTGAACTTTATAACACGATTTCATTGGTTGCAGAGGCGGAAAATACACGGAAGAAGATGCTAAACTTATTGTTGTACAAATATTAAGTGTGGTTGCATTTTGTCATCTTCAAGGTGTTGTGCACCGTGACTTAAAACCTGAGGTTATTGCTTCTTGAACTTGATATTTTAGTTTTTTTTCCTTATTTGCAAACTGACTCACAGAGTATCTTTTTTCCATTTCCAAATGAAAATCATTCTCTCTGTTCAATAATTATTCTATTATTCTCTGTTTTCTTCATGATTGATATTCTTTCTAATTGCTTGCATTTCAGAATTTCCTATTCACCTCCAGAGATGAAAATGCTGATATGAGGCTTATTGATTTTGGTCTTTCCGACTTCATCAAACCAGGTGATTATGTAGATCCTACGTAGTTTGTTTCTTATCAGTTACCCATGTCATACCAATGCAAGGTGGACCTCATCACATACCCTAAAGCTTATCAGTTATCTTGTGCCACTGGCATTTATCATTTTTCATCTCATTGTTTTTTAGTTTTCAGCTCTACTGTGTTAGCTTGTTATGAATATGCATGATGCTACCTCAGTTAATATGCACATATATATACTTACATATGTGTGTGTGTGTATATATATATATATTTGTATTTAGATATAGTAGTTGGCGCTCAACTAATTAATGAATGACATGGCATGGGAATTTTAAAAATGAAGCAAGTACTTTAAACTGAAAGAAAATGATTAAAAATGACCTTTTTTCCCCTGATGAATAACGGAAAACTTACTCGCCGAACTGGAACTTAATCTTTGTCTTTAAAATTAATATTTGCCTTCACTAGGATCTTTACTTGAGGTATGCATCCTTGGTGAAAATGGGGTACTCAGGTTGGCATCTTCAGGATACAATGGCATCCCTTGAATTTGTGTACTCACAGTCAAGATATTTAACTAGTCAGAATGATGCCCAAAACAGTATGGTGAAAATATATAGTCATCCGGATGCTGGAGGAATTTGTTGGGAAACTCATTGGAGAACGATTCTAATGTCACTAAAGATTTGTCGGAGAGTCGCTGGCCTTTCTGGATGTTGATCTGTTATACGCCTTGAGAAATGTTGGAAATATAGAATGCTTTTAGTGTAATCAAATTTGAGAAAAGGAAGAGAACTTGAATTTGCATGGTGACTTGAGGCCTACCCTGCAGGCCTTTTAAGACTTGTGGCGTGGCCTGGGCCATGATTCCATGAAGGCCCAATTTAATTTCAAATGGCTATCCCATAAATGAGAGCAGGAGATCAAGGAAATCAGTAATATAAGCAGAGGAATTACTACCATATTCATTTGTTCTGCACTAGCATCGAATTACGAAGAGACCTTCGCCACTGAATCTTTTCCTAAACATTTCCATTCTGAATCAAAAGCATAGTTGAACACTAGCTTTTGCTGCCTTGTCGAGAAGAGATCTTGAGACTAGATTTTTCTGTATATCTGGCTTACAAATGATTGAGTTGAGAACTAGAGGCTTCTAGATGTCAACTTTAGCATCACTTCTCCAATACCTAGCCCAGTACGGCATGATGAGGTGGGAGAGCAGTGTGTGTGCCTGCTCAGCCCGAATCGTTGCGGTGTGGTGATGAACTTGTTTACATTTTTCTTTCTTGGCCCAGCTCGTGCATAATCCTCCCATTAAGCAAACTCTTGACTAGACCCAACCACTTTAGTAATAAACTTTTGAAGTTACTATATTTCAGTGATATTGGACAAAGTTGCCTTTAGAAATATTGGGGCATCACGTATATGTTGTGTATGACAGTATGAATATATATTTGATGTTCATGAGCCTTAATGAAAATGCTTAAGTTGTTTAGGATTGGCTCGGGAATACAATTACCAGATGTAGGTTTGAGCTTGGCTTGTTATTAGTGAATGAACCTGAACAAGCCTCTTAAAAGTTGAGACCAGTGTGCTGACAAGCATGCTGGTTTGTTAAAGTGCAATTAATGCATCTAAAATTGTTCACCCAACGTAGGACATACCGGGCTTTACTGCTTTAGTCTTTGTTCGATCCAACTTATGTAGCCCCACTTTTTGCAAATTCAGTTTTTATTTTATAATTAAAAACTCAGTGTTTAGTTTCTGTGACTTGCTTCTAGTCTTTGTTTTAAACCGTCAATTAAGATGTGCTATCAGACTTGTATCAAATGTATAGAGTGACTGGTTTTGGTATGAGATGTTCCTATATCCATTGGCCCTCCATACAGTAAGAAGCAGTAGTAGCAACTGACAAATTCATGTATGATGTTGAATTGAATATCACTAGAGTGAAGCATCCATTTCATAGGTTAGTTTCTCATCGGTCCAATTGTGTCTTGGAACTGAATTTTAAGCTTTGTATTTTTCTCGTTCACATACATGTTCATGCAGATGAAAGACTTAATGACATTGTTGGAAGTGCATACTATGTGGCTCCAGAAGTCCTTCATAGATCTTATAGTTCCGAAGCAGATATTTGGAGTATAGGTGTTATCACCTATATCTTGTTATGTGGAAGCAGACCCTTCTGGGCAAGAACAGAATCAGGCATTTTTCGAGCTGTGCTAAGAGCTGAACCAAACTTTGATGATTTACCTTGGCCTTCTGTGTCGCCGGAAGCAAAGGACTTTGTGAAGAGGCTCTTGAACAAGGATTACAGGAAAAGGATGACTGCTGCTCAAGCCCTGAGTAAGTCGCAGGCTCCAGTAATTGCTATCTAAATATGACTTGGATATTTAACTAACTGTTAGACATTTGATGCGGTTGAATCATTATGCAGAACTGAATCTTTATTAGGCACTAATAATGGTAGTGTATATTGCTAACATAATCAATTTTTACGCTAATGTACATGATGTGATTGCAGCACACCCATGGTTGCGGGGTCAAAGTGAGACTATTCCTTTGGATATATTGATCTATAAATTAGTCAAGTCATACCTTCATGCTACACCTTTCAAACGTGCTGCCCTAAAGGTATTATCTTCTTGTCTTTCATTATTGCACCATCGTTCTTATTTATTTATTTATTTTTACTGGATGAGATGCACTAAGTATTAAATTGGTGATATGCAATTGTTAGAATTTCACTTATACTTTGTATCTCTTTGCCATGGTTATACTTGGTTGTTCTATGCATGAATTGCGTATTATCCTTCTCGTATTAGTTTTTCCGTGAACAAATTTGTAATTATTTGAGATTGGTACTGGACAGATAATGAGAGTGTTCATAACAAAGAAGAAGACTGAAAATAATCTAAAGATAAAAAGCATGCGACAAAAATTGAGAAGAATCACCAGAAACGATAAAACAAAAATTCCTTTAAATTTTAATCAAAGCTAATCTTATTATCATATTATTAGGTTTTTTTTTTTCTGGATAATTTTGGTTTTGTTTTTTATTACTCAGACGCTTTAATTGCAAGTGTTGCTTGTGTATTCTCTCTGAAAGCAAAGAGTAATTTGTGCAACGTATCTCCTGTGGTTAAAGCCAAAGACAAATAGCTTTGGTGTTTTACAGTGACTAAAGATTGAGTAATGATAATAATGTGCTGTTACTTGATCATGAAGCCGAAGAATAGCTTCCTGATAATTGGGCTTAGATTTCATCGAACTGAGTTTCTGGAGCAAATGGATTGTTATCGTGCTGTGGGAAACTGCAAAGTGAACGATGTCACTGCTGTGGGATAACAAAGTCTTTTCTGAATCCTTTATTTTTATCATTTAAAAAAAAAAAAATTATTGTTGCTGTTCCTTCTTGGATATTATTTGATTTTCCTAAAATATTAGTGTTACTGAGAGATCATATGGTGATGCAAAATCCATTTAGAAACAAAATCGAAGTGCTAGTACCTCAGTGTTGTGTCGGTAGGCATGGTTTGCTGATTGCAAGTATCGACTAGGAAATTCATCAACTGTAAGATACTTTGCAAGCAGTGTTGGACAATTGTCTTAATTGCCGGGCATGGTTATTACCCTTATTTATTCATTGTCCGGTTATCATGGTGAATGACATCGCAACTTTTCAAGAGGCAGCACATGCAAAGTTGTCTGATGCAGTGTGAGTCATTCCCAACTTGTGTGTGTATACGAAGCATAATTCTAGAGGTTGAGGGTACACTATCCATTTTATGATAGGAAGCTCCGTATCTGAAGCTTTGGCATGGCTATAACCCCTATTATGAAGTGTCCAAGTAATCTGACAATGCAATTTTCCTAGAGTGAGCACATGCAAGCTTGTCTGGTTGTATAAGTGAGGACATCCAGTATTACTTTGCTGTTATTGTCTGTGTAGCTAGTAGAATTTACTGTCGCGCGCAATGCAATGCAATCCGTATTGGATTTCTTGTTGGCCCTTGTGTTATTTATTTGAAAATGTATGAATAACTAATCCTCAGAACTTCACCAATAATTAGGGTTCAACTACTTAATTTTATAAACTAAAAGCCTCTCTTGAGGATTTAAGCGCGTGAATTATAACACAAAACTTAAATTTATTTTACTGCTCTGTTGAATACAAAAGAACTTTGCATGACAAGACTGAAATATAAATTCTTCTTGGCAATTAGCAGCCAGTTTGCCCCTTCAATTAAATGTCACTTGAAAATAAGTCTTGACACTTCTGTCATGAAATCATGATTGATTGAGGACTCTGCTTTTAGTTATCATTCTTGTTTTTTATTGTTTGTTCTATAATTGCAGGCTCTCTCAAAAGCTTTAACAGAGGATGAGTTGACTTATCTTAGAGCTCAGTTCATGCTCTTGGAACCTAATAGAGATGGGCGTCTCTCTCTTGATCATTTCAGAATGGTGGTTTACTTTTCTTTCTATCTGATGTTTAAAGTTAAGAGGTGGTTTATGACTAAGGGAATTGAATAAGTGAAGTTCTAACTATGGAATGACATGGCCATATGACTAGGAAATATAATATGTTTTTACATTGGCTGGTTTTCTTGTTTTTCTCCTTTTTTGTAAAGCCAGCATTATTGTGAAAAGATAACTGAAATAAATTTTCAGGCCCTTGCACGAAATGCAACTGATTCAATGAAGGAGTCCAGGGTTCCTGATATTCTAAATGCGGTGAGTATACTGGTTTGTTATATTTCCGTGCATCTCAGAGTCGATATAGAATTATGATTTTGTTGCACATGTTGATGCTAGAATAATTCTTTGTCAAATAATTGTGGTTAATTTCTTGATATCTTGCTTTGTAACAAATTCTTGTACCTACAACTATGAAGACATATCCAGTATTAAGGCAATGAAATAATCTAATGCTCAACATTTTTCTTTTAGCTAGTTTTAAGTATTGTCAATCTTAAAATCTGAAGGAAATATAACAAATTTTATTTATATGTATTTAAAATTTAACAATACTCTTCCTGACTTTTATTTTAGATGGCACCGCTCTCCTATCGAAAGATGGACTTTGAAGAGTTTTGTGCAGGTGCAATTAGCACATATCAACTTGAGGCACTTGAACAATGGGAGCAGATTGCATCTACAGCGTTTGAGCATTTTGAACAGGAGGGTAATCGAGTGATTTCTGTGGAAGAATTGGCTCGGGTATTTAGATATATGGCTTCAAAGTTCATGAATTTTAGATCCCTTGATACTAAATTATTTTCCTTTAAATGTTGAAAGGTTTTTAATTTTATATACTATGTGGTTGATGCAGGAATTGAATATAGGCCCAACAGCTCATTCAATCCTCAGAGACTGGATCAGGAGCTCTGATAGAAAGCTTAGTTTACTTGGTTATACGAAATTTTTGCATGGCGTGACACTTCGCAGCTCACATACAAGACAATAGTAGGGGCTTTTTATTTTATTTTATTTTAATTTTTTTTTTTAGCCTTTGATAGAATGATAGCAGTTCAAATTCATTGCATTCAAAGGATTGGGAACAATTTTCTTTTATTTTTCTTCCCCCACCGCCTGGGTTGGGAAAAGGAAAATGTGTACAAATGAATATAAAATCTGAGTCAGCTGGAAATTTGTTTTGGGGAAATTCTAGTTGAAGAATTTTCTCAATGCTCATTTTCTTTGCACATTCTAAATTTATATGGGGTTATCAAATTTTTAATTTTTATGGTGAAGCCTTTCAAATCTTTAATTTAACTAATTCAAGCCTCTGTGTAATATATGGTATTAATTTTGAACAATTTTCTTAATCAAATTGAGGGCATATTGAAGGCCAATTAACATGTATTATTTACCATATTGTTGTTGCTTATGTAAATTATGGAGATTATCTTATAAAAAGCTTAATTCAATTCACTAAAGTCTTCATTCTAATCACCCGGTACTCCATTTGCTTTGCAGACTTTTTATTTTTGTCTACATAATTTGAAAACAGTTCACAATTTTCAGAATACGTCTACATAATTTGAAAACAGTTCACAAGTACAAATGTCAATTATTTTATAATTTGGACATAGTCAGACAAATATTAGCATCTAACCCCACCCCCCAACTATATTATATTACTTTGTATGAGATGTATGATCCGTTCTCTATGCTAAGAAGTGACGACCCTATCATTTTTATTATAATATCAATTCATGTCTTTTATATAATGCTAATCAATATATATAAGAGCCTTGTGAAAAAAATGCAAAAAAGAAGCATAATTGTACATATCTTTGATGACGCCATTTGTTGCAATATATTTACGTGCACGAAAACACCATTTCCTTCAAAAATAAATATAAAAAATTAATTAAATAATTAATAATTATAAATGATTTTCAACCAATAATTTTGGAGTATAATTTATTAATGTACTTCTTTCTAAAACATGTGCCATGTGGTGGCAATAACTTCTGGACGCTATTCTCAAAATTGACATACAACACAACGTAGCTTGATAATTTATTTATTTATTTATTTTTTGTTGACAATAAGAAATTTTTGGTTGCCAAAAGTTTATGGCCGGTTTGATAAGGTCAACTCTATTGATGCAAATGGAGCTCTCAAGTTAGGCACTCTAATTCTACCTACACCTAGTAAAACGCAGTACTTTACATATGGCACCTATCAGATCATTCAAATTTTTTTTTTTTTTGGGATTGAATATAAACTTTTGACTTTAAAATGCCACGTAACCCTCTTCATAGTAACACCCAATTATGGTATTAATCATTGTGTCACACAAATGGATATTCATTTATTTTTATCAAATAGCTTTGAAGTGGAAAATTTATCAAATAGACTTGCCCATGATCAAGAAGTGTGTTAAAGAGGGAAATCGGATATGGGTTAGCATCATCATCAAGAATGAGTTGGGAACGAGCTGGACTCAGATATTGTCACCCCAAGTGCAACTAAGTGTGTCGTGATGATTTGATGGTCCAATAAATATAACAGCAATGAATTGTACCCCTC
>JAOTQH010000002.1:5059331-5077361 GCA_025631255.1 Cornus kousa | reverse complement strand
GGGTTTCTGAGTGTTATGTAGTTTGTGTAGATCGAAAACTAAATAATAAAATAAAAAAAAGAAGTAAATGGGTTTGAGTTTTTATTTGTGTAGTTTGAATGCTCTGTTGGTTGTCTTAGTCATGAATAAAAAACTAAATAATAATAATAATAATAATAAAAAAGTAAATGGGTTTGAGTTTTTATCACATATGTATAGTATATATATCTATTGAAATTCATTTTTGTAATGGCCATCATTCAGGTGGCTATGGCAGGGGAGGTGGAAACTGGAAACTACTCTTCCTCTTCCTCTTCATCTTCATCTCAACACACGCCACGCGGTAGAAATTCCATTACAAATTACAGGTGATTTTTAATTTTTATTATTCTAGTTCTGGTGTGCTTTGTTGGAGTGATTCATAGTTGGTTTTCATTTTCTTTCTAATATAAATGAATTTCAAGCAAAATAAAAACCCCTTTTTAAGTTTTTATTTACCAAAAAAAAAAAAATCCCTTTTCTATTGTTGATGTGTCTGAAGTGAAGTTTTGTTGTCTTCTGTTTTTTATATAGATTCGGTAGTTAATGAATTTGACTCTCTTAAAAATCGGAGGGTTCATTTACAATAACTTAGGTTCATATTCAGTAGGTTACTTAAGAGAATGCTGCATATGATGTAGTTGATTTGATATAAGAGAACATCATCGTGTGTGGTTTTTTTTTTGGCTGTTATTTTTAAATATATATAACATATCTTTGTAATAAGAATTATTGTGCTCTTCAAATTTTCTGATCTTTAGTCCTGCCCACTTTGAAATCCTTGCTCCGCCCTTGCATTCACAGATAGCCGGATGTTACAATATTGGCTGTCCTGTCATATATGGAAGTGATATGACTTACAATATTATATGTAATTATATATTTCAAGGAAAGGCAAGACAAGGCAAATTTGAAGAAAGTTATTATAAAAGGTGGTTTTTATGCACCCTGCTGCTTTACATTTTACATTTGGATTTTGGAACCTGGTGCTGTGGTAATTAAGATGTAAACGCACCATTTAAATTAAGAGTACTGCTCAAAAGCGTAACCCAAACACTTATCCCCCTGCCAACCAAGTCGCTAAGGACTCACTTCTATCTATTCACCATATAATTTATACGGAAAATGATATTTTAGGCGAACCCCCTCGCGACAAAATGCAGATTTCAACATGGCAATAAATAAATTGTTCTCTCAAGCGCCCTTACACCATATTAAATACAGTAAGTTTTTTTAGACAAAAATACTTTCAGCAATTTTCTTCCATATCTCTTCTGACTCTCCGTATGATTAATTTATTTGTTTTTTTATCGTCTTCATCTTTTTCTCACTGTATGTTAATTTTCTTTATATTTTTTTTTTGAAATTTTGCTCTTTATAAAATATTTTTTCCACTAATAAAAGACTCATTACAGTGAATGAGATTTTTATCCTAATCTGTGCCTTAATATCATATAAGATTTCCACCCAATAAAAAACACACAAAAGAAAAGAGAGAAGATTTTCGATTTGAGATGGAAGATTTTCAATTTTCTTACACTTCCAATTTTAAAGCAATTAAGATCTGGGTTTGTGGGATTTCTGTTACTTTTTTTTTCTCTCATCTCTCATATATACACACACTGAGAAGGATGAGTAAAACAAGATGAGAGAAAATAATTGACAGAAATCTCACAAACTCAAATCTTTAAAAATTCAATTTCATTGTAATTTGAACAAATTTTGCAAATTGGGCCGTCAAATTGGTGCTCGATTGTGCCGACGGTAGATAATCACGGTCTCCGCCATGTCTCCAATGATGATTGCAATTTCACGGCGTTCCATAGAAAGGATGTAAAGAGAGGATGGACATTATCTCTTTATTTGAATAGAGAGCGAAAAAAGATCTTTCAATTTTGTTAACAGATGTATTAATTAACATATTTAAATTTTAAAGTAGCCATACAGTAACACACACGTAGAAATAATAATATATCAATTTTTTTAGGTCGGACAAAATAGCAGTATTCAATTTATAATAGTATTAATTAAATCATGTAAATGGACAAAGGAACCATTCTTAATTAATGACACAGCATCTTAAGGTACATGCCTTTATTTATCATTAGTTTTGATATTAAACCATTCCACTTGTGACACGACCTATACAATTCACACAAATAAATAATTCCCTTTGTATTGTAAAAACTAAATGATAGATAATTTGCAAACACTTTTTAACAATCAATCACATCCACCATATTACATAGATTGAGTATAGATGTACATCGACCATTTGAGAACAAGCAATCCGACTACTACTATTCAAATAATGTTGCATAGCAACGTGAACTGTTTATTACTTCATGATATTTATACATAAATCCACTCGGTCATATCACATCAAACATAAATAAATAAATAGGGATGGCTCTCTTCACTAACCTTAATCCATGAGGCCAGCTGGAATGCAACAAGGGAGAATCAGAATCCATACCCTTTTTTTTATCATATATATATATTTATTTATTTATTTTATTCCAATTACATAAAACTTAGTAGTTTTCCTTCATTAAAATTAAACTCAGAACAGAAGTTGATTGAATACCCTAGCTCAGATGAGATGGATGTTAATCCTTGAGGTGCATTCCATGGCCACCACTGAGCTTTCTGGAGAGAGAAAGGTGGACACCAGGATCATGGTGAGTGGAAGAAGAGTTGAAGAGAATGGAGTTATTCACACCCTGTACGTTGCTGTTCATGAAAGCGGTGGTCATGGGTGGTGGTGGTGGTGTACGCGGTGATGTCTTGTGCTCATTATTTGTCATCTTGCTCAACCCCCCTTCTGATTTCTCATCATCGCCCAAAGCTATATTGCCTTTCTTGTAAAGAACATTATGAGGAGGAGGGTTTCCCCCAATCACATGCGACTTCTTCTGGGAAGGGCTCAACTCCATAATAGCACCTTTGTTTTCACCTGCAAGTGTTATAATTTTCATCCCAACCTCTTCAGATTCCGAAGAAGACCACTTCTTATACTTACCTCCTTTGTCTTTGGACGTCTGACTGTCTGGTTTCTTTACTTCTCGCTTCCCATACTGCACATCACCAATATTGGTAGTAGGGCTAATGGTCTCCCACCCCCCATACCTTTGGAATTCACCATTGGAAGAGGTTTTGGGCATCACCACAGGTTTTTCAATGGTTTCTTGTAACAACACAGTTTTCTGCTCTGCTTCTGCCGGAATCTTGGGGGGTTCCGGTTGCACATCAGACTTAATTTGAGCCGGAGGTAGGATTAGAGGAGACAACGGAGTAGTAGGCTTCACCTTTGGGGGAGATATTGTTGGGTTGGCAGCACGAGCAGTCATGGGGACGTATGTGGGGGCAGCACGCACAGGGGAAGGTGGTGGTGCTACTGGCGCTGGATAAGAAGGCTGTACCGGTGCTCTGGCACTGGGGGCAGCATAAGTTGGCAATGAAGATGAAGGAAGTGAAATTACTTTTATTTTAGGAGATGGTGGTGGCACTGACGAAGACGATGCAGCTGCAAGAGCTGATGGAGAAGTTGGTAATGAAGATGAAGGGGCTGAAACAATTGGTTTTGGTGAAGGAGGCAGTGAAGAGGAAGACGCACCCGAAAGAACTACTACCATTGAAGCTGGCGCTGGAGAAGATGTCAATGAAGATGATGGAGCAGAAACTTTGGTAATTGGAGATGATGGGACAGAAGTGGTACTGAAAGGAAGATATGCAGCAGGTTCCTGAGGTTGATTTGGCTGAGACTGAGCTACTGGGGGCCTAAATGTTTGGACAAATGTGGGTCGAACAAAAGCTGGCCTTGGTTGGGGTGGGGCAGGTTGAAAACTTGGGGTTGGAGCTGGTGCAGGGGCTGCTGCCTGGGCAGGGCGAGCAGCTAGTCGGAACCATGGGCGAACAGGTGGTTGTTGGCTTGCCATATTTGATAGATAGAATACGAGTTTGGAAAGACTCTTCCAAAGTAAGTTATATATGAAAGCAAAACAAACATAGAACACGAAAATGAAAGGGTGATGTATGCTCTTATTTATAGTAGTAGTTAATTATCGTGACTCTATGAACAAAGCAAACGTGAAACACACGCGAGAGAGAGGCATCAGATTCTGCTAGCACCTACAGCTCAAAAAAGTTCACCGAGCAAGATTGGCATCAACGATCAACTGTATTGTCACTCGGGACAAAGAGTAAAGAAGGCTAAAGAATTGCACTTTTCTATGGGCCCTTGAACAAATATTTTAACGGTGTCACAAGTAACCTCATTCGACCAATTTTAACTTGTGCCCCCTAAAGCACAAGACACTTTGCTATTGCAACAAATTGTATTCTAATTCCGTAAAGTAGGCACTAATTATTCGCATAAATATATTCTGCAAAGGAAAACATTATACACAAATACTCTCTTACTGTATATATCTCTCCCTCCCAACACATACACGAACAAATTCCTGACACCATAAAAAAAATAGTGTCCGCCTGCCCCTTCCATGTTAAAAAATTGTGCTTATGGCGGCGCATAATTCATTTCTATTTCTCTATGTTGTATCAGCTTCCAAAGAGAATATTGCAATTCACAAAAACAATATAAAGATGAAATGCTCCAGATAGATATATCTTCTTGTACAATTCAAATAGGCAGTTGGACCCATGCTTTTTGAATCCTCTATCCCTTTCTTCAATCACAATGTATCTTCTCTCCCCAAAAGAAAGAGATTAGTTTCTTAAAAGTAATAACCCACTGTAACAAAAGGAAAGAAAAGAATTTAAATGTCGGCCAATGCAAGGTGTGCCCAAGAAACAAATATAAATCTCACTGTTTTAGCTTCCAATGAAGAAAGCTCCATTCACCAAGTATATGATAGATCTCAGAAGTTAAAACTAATAACTGGAAAAATCAGTAATTATTCATTCACTTTATATCATGTGAATGACACCCTTCTTTTTCGATAATTCTCAAATGTTTTCCCATATTCTGAAGAATTTGATCAAATTGTCAACCAATTTTTTCTCTAATGGATACAATCTATCAAACAAAACGTAACGTGTGAACTTGTAACGATACATCATGTTCTTTATCGAGTTGATAAACTGATATTTGTCACATGATCATACCATAAAAATTGGGAATTGATTTTCAATAAGTTGAAAATAAAGTATTTTTAGCTTGGAAATCCCGACATGAGAGGCTTGAACACACCTACGGAACAAAGGTTTGCATATAGAACGGATTGCAATGACTATGAAACCATTTGGACAGCCGAAAGGCCAAACGGGCGGGCAAACATGTTTTCAGGATAGTTTCGACAAACCCTTTTCAACTCGAGGATACCCATTTCCGTTCAGAATCAGGCCAATGATCAATACTCACAAGCTTTACTCGTGCCATACATCATTTTTCTGCTGAATTCCATTGTTTAGGGACTTGGAATTGGGTTTTTCAATTGTACATGAAGACTACTGAATATTTCAAAATTTTTGTCGGAGGTCTAGACAGACTCTGATTTTTCTGATTTTTTGATATTTTATTAGTTTTTAGCGATTAGGTTTCATTCCCTATTTTCGTAATTTTTAGAGTTTGTGCCATTTTGGACTTCTTTTTAGGTTTCATATGTTGCTAGGTTTTCTTTACTATCATAAATACATATAATCCAAGAGCACAATACAGGTTCATTATTCATTAGTGATTGAAGAGCTCAAGAGCTGACATGGGCCGAATATAACCCGCGAAGGAAGAAGTCGGATCTGCCAGCTGGATCCAATCCCATAATGAGGCCAACTAGCAGGCCTAATAAAAGGCCCAAGAAGAAGGATCGCTGAGGCCGAGAGGCCCATCTTTGAAGTTGTAACCATTTTGTAAGCCCATCACCATTTATAACTGTCTATAAATAGAGCTGAAGGAGGAGAGAGAAGGGGATGGATTGTATGTTGTAAGAAATCCGAATAAAAGTATAGAGAGAGAAATTCTTGCAGCTACAAGTAGTAACAGAGCTGATATGTTCATTAAATTTTCTGATTTCTGGTGTTTTGCCAACCATACATTTTAATTGGCTGTTCTTTTAAGATGAGACATACAGGAGGTATTGAATGAGGTTACTCCAATATATGCACTAAAGGACATATAACTACTGTAGCTACTTGTCCATGGTAAAATAATGATCTTTGGTACT
Organism: Cornus kousa; assembly: GCA_025631255.1. NCBI lineage: Eukaryota > Viridiplantae > Streptophyta > Magnoliopsida > Cornales > Cornaceae > Cornus > Cornus kousa. The sequence continues at coordinate 5,071,161 of JAOTQH010000002.1, read as the reverse complement.
CCCGCTTTTCAAAGGGACATACATTTTTCTATTAAAAAATTAGCCGTTAATAATTTTGAGGACTTACTATTGTTGATTAGGATTGATTTCAAAATTCAAAGATAAATTTGAAAAGTTTCAACTTTTTTGGATTGCGTTTTCAAATAAAACACTTACTTTTGACCCATTTTGAAAAGAAAATCATGATCATTTTAGGACGAAGAGGGTATTAGGTAATAACAATTTTCTTTTTAAAAAGCTTAGGCAAATCGTGCATCGAGAGGGTCAAGACATGATGAGCAATCTTGGACAGTAGAATTTACACACTTTTAGAGTCTAACATGTTCCAAAAGTTACCGTCTAGTGGATCTTTTTCACATTTCATAATAGAAGGTCGATAGTTAATGTTATTGTATGAGCAAATGAGGTGAACGTGTAATTTTCAATAATAAATAAATAATCTACAATAAATGAAATGAATCAAGCAACAACCCTATTCAAGGTTTAAGTACCACACTGCATTAACATTTAGGGCAAGGGTGTTCGAAAGACCATGCTCATTGAAGTGACCTAATTTTCAAAGAGAACGCTTATTTTTTAGGCATTCTAAAAAGAAAATCATGGAATAGGGTATTGAGTAATAACAATTTCTTTTTTAAAAAACTTAGACAAATCATGTGACGAGAGGGTCTAAGGCAGCGAAATTTTGTTGTTAGGTAAATTCCGACCTGCACAAAAAGCATAACGATCTGGGCATTGTCTCGGAGAGAGGCTCGGTGAAATAAACTTATATTGGGGTGGGCTTACTACTTAGATGCTTTCACCAAGACATGATAAGCAATCTTGGACCAGAGTCAAGTAAGTTTCTTGCTTTGTTATTACATTAACAATTGCTACTTACATTGATTAAATCAATAAAATTTAAATATTTTTATACCAAAAGTTATTGTCTAGTAGTTCTTTCTCACGTTTTAAAATAGAAGATTGGTGACTAAAGTTATTTTATGAACAATTTTGAACGTCTAATTTTAGAGAATAAATAATCTACAAGAAGTGAAATGAATCAATCAACAACCACATTCAAGGTTTTAGTACCACCACACTGCATTTAACATTTAGGGCAATGGTGTTTCAAAAGACCATGCTCATTGATGTGTGACCTAATAATCACAACATAATATCTCATATTTGGTGTGTTGGGTACTAAGTGCCCTAACTTGCTCTTGCAGGTCCATCAATGCCCTTTGCTTTTTTCATGCTACACGTGGAAGATGATCAATGGGCAGATGGGTCAATAAATGTGAGGGTCCAAAAACCAAATCAATGAGCATGGTGGTGCATCAGAGGGTACACATTCACCGACTAGATTCAAACTTGATGACTTTTACACCATGTACCCCCTTTTTCTTACCCAAACAGAAACCATATTTGTACCATCAATCTTCAATATATAGCTTGAATGATGGCCTTTCTGATCCACAGAGTCAGATTTTTGTTCAATTGCGTTGCCCTAAAATATCTCAATTGTTCTCTCAAATATATATATATATATATATATATATATTATATTATATGCATAGACACACACACAATACGGGTAAATTTTCTTCTTCTTTTTTAGAATATTTGCCTGTTATATAGATACATTCTAGAAATTCATCCGATAAAGAGGATTCTGATTTCTGAATAGATCGATTTGGTGAAAATAAGTAAAACGACAAAAACCCAAATTCAGAAAATATAAAATAAATATTTGGGAGCATGTTTCTTTTGAATTGAACCTGCAGAGTTTCATGATGGTAAACCATGCGTGGAAAAGAAGCTACGACTATTATTTCCTATTGTTTAATAGGGTCTCTCAAGCCAAATTCATTCATATTCAGCGAAATGGAAAATCATACTCTCTCTCTCTCCATACATATGTATAGATGATTCGCACTATTATATATATATATGAATATTAATAAGATTCTAACTTAAATTTGATTAGGGTTTTAAACATAGACTTAAAAATTTTCCAGCACCATGATGTGCAATGCGTCTATTATTTTGTATTTTGAATTTTTATCAGAATCTATTTCTTGTGAATGGATTATCCTATTTAACCCTTTTTTTTTTTTAAACATCCATTCACATCACATTAGTTATTTTATTATTATTATTAATATTATATATACATACATATATACGCATATATTTTCATATAAATCGATTAAAAGAGGAGATAAGAAGAAAGACATAATTTAAAAGAGTATTTTTGTCTAAAAAGTAATATCAAACTCAAAGTAATTAATGCATTTAAAACTAACCAATCCTAATTACAGACTGTAAATAGACAATCATTTCCTGACTGTATTTAGCACTCCTCAAATTAAATTTGCACACTCTTCTCTCGCTCACAATAAAAAAAAAAAAAAAAAATGTTATTATGTCGATACCCTATTCGATCATTTAAAAACGTATAGAAACACTACACTGATTCCTCTATTGACTATTGTCATGTAAAGAACTATAACTAACAATTAGAGGATGGTGTAGCCATGAACCACAACCATAAAGTATAGTAAATTACTCTTATACACACACAATATTTATTATATACATACACACACATATATATATATATATATCAATTTCTTCATCAGTCACATGGTATCGCTACACATCAATATTGTTTGACCCCTTTTTCTCGAAGTTATCATCCCACACAAACATTTAACAGATCAGCAACATGTTCACAATTATAACTAATGTAGAAAGATTTCTTTTATGACTTTTTATTATTTATTTATTTTTTAAAATTAATGAGAGAACTCTAATGTCTTTCTTTTTAAAAAAAATTCAGCCAAGTTTCAAACATCTCCACTGTCCATGGAAAAACATTTCTTCGTCATGAGATCTCAAAACTTTTATTGATCCTGAACCACGTGAATCTCACATGTGAATCCATTTTCTTTATATACTATAAAATTATAATATATAAATTGCATAATTTGTAGTATTGGTTACGGTCGCAACATCGGTTGCGATTGCAATGTAATGAATTCGGACAAAATTAATATAAATTGATAAATACGAATCGCATATTAAATTTTAAAAAAAATTCGATACCACCAACATGGCTATAAACTTAAGTTGGGTCAATGGTTTCCTTAGGTGCACAGTAGTATCTCAGTTTGTGTTTTCTTCAATTAAAGCAGAGAGAGAGGGGAATGGGAACACTAACCCAACATTTGCAGCATTTTCTTCTTTCAAGACGATGTTGCTTGTAAACTAAATTATCCATTTTAGATTAAAAGACAAATAATAATAATAATAATAACAATACTGGCATCAAAATCCGGATTTTGGCATTTCCTAAAAGATATTCAAAAATCTTAATAATAATAATATCTGCTAATATATTTATCCAAAGTTACAAATCACTAGATAGGTTGATACACTCTTCTTTCCAAAGACGAGGTGGAAAGTCCTCGGTTCTACAGGAACGTGTGGGCATTTGCTTTTAATTTCTCCAGAGTTAACAAAAAAAAAAAAAAAAATGTGGGGGAGAAATTGCAAAAGGGAGAAGAATAAAAGTAACACTATAGATATATCCTCTTGCAATGCATATATAGTATAGCACATTTAATTAAGATTAAGGATTACATTACTCAATCTAACAAATGTGTGCTTTAATTTGCACCCAAAGTTTCACTACACTTGATATAGTTTTACATTTTTTTCTACATGAGGATGGAATTTAATTAACAGGTTTAACTCTCATTCAATTATTACTTGGATGATGATTTGGTTGTTTGAATTGTCATAACATCATAGAAATGGGACATACGAGTCCTAGAGATGAGATGTGAGTCTAGAAAAGGCATACGAGTATGAGGGGACATACGAGCCTAAGAAATAGAATAGTAGCCAAAGGTACGACTCAAATTAATTCCATGAACTAGTTTCCTCAAAAAGGCATACGAGCCATTGGTATAGAGATGATGTAACCTGGACATTCTCAATTTTAAACAAGGAAACAAGTAAAAGTAAAATTGCAGGCATCTAGTTCTTTCTAAATTTTACAATGGAGGAAGTGCATGTCTGATTAGACATAACTATTATATCTATATATATATATACACACACACATATCATATGGAAGAAAATCTTATCCTACATCTGTCCAGTGTGGGATGTAAGGTTGGACTGTTCCACTAGAGAGGATTCGAGTTCCATATCATAAATTCATATCCAAATGCTAGATCGTCAGAAGCTAAGCATCACATAAACAAAACATCCCAACCTTTTTATAGGGTGCATCCCACACTGGACGGAACATAATGCACTGTTACACTAGAGATGATTCGAATCCCATATCATATATCCATATCCAAATGCAGAAATGTCAGAATCTAAGCATCACATAAACAAAGAAAACAAAATTTATGTGGGGGGAATAATCTTCCAACTTACACCACTTCCACAACAAACAGCCCATGGCTGACTAAAGACAATGACTATGTTATTTCACTAAGGAAGGCATACGAGTCAATTTAATTCCATGAACTTGTTTCCTAAGAAAGGCATACGAGCCATTGGTATGCAGATGATATAACCTGGATGTTCCAGTTTTAATCAAGGAAAACAACCTTGCATGCATCTGATTCTCCATAAATTCGATAGCAGAACAAGTGCATGTCTGATTAGACATAACGATTATATCTATATGCATACACACACACACATATCATATGAAAGAAAATTCTATCTTGCATCATATTTCGTCCAGTGTGAAATGTAAGGTTAGATTGTTCCACTGGAGAGGATGCGAGTCCCATATCATATATTCAAATTCAAATATTAAATTTTCAGAAGTTACGCATCACATAAACTAAACATTTCAACATTTTTTTAAGGTGCATCTCATACTGGACGGAACATGATGCACTGTTACAACTAAGAGGATCCAAGTTCCATATCCAAATGCCAAAATGTAAGGATCTAAGCATCACATAAACAAAGAAAACAATATTTTTGTGGGGAAATAATCTTCCAACTTACACCACTTCAACAACAAACAATATGCCCATGAGTGTGACTAAAGACAATGTCTACGTTATTTCACAATAGTGTCCACCAGTACTACAATGTCTTAGAGCAAATAATTCATGTTTTTAGTATAAATAGGCAATAAAAATTTCTCATTTCTCGTGATTGGTACTTCTCATTCATGTGATTCAGTATTAGCACTGACCTTTGACAAGACACAACCAAACCAATCCTTCAAGTCTGGTCAGTGTTGGTACGTGGACCTTTTCTCTGATCATACAATTGATCATGACCAAAAACCACAAACCTCAAGAATATAAATGTTTGACTATCATGGCAATAAATAATGATAATGAAATACTCCTACCAAACAACTAGAAACAAACTTAATACGGAGCATATGCATTTATGTCCACATAAATATGCATTTATGTCCACACATATATGTGCGTGTGTGTGGTAGAGAGTATTTACATTGTTTATCATACATTCGAAAATTGTCTCAAGAACCCAATACATCATAATTCGATATTCCAAAATGTAACATAAGATTAGGATGAAACCTTCCATTTTTTTTCGTAATTTTAACCGAACTGAATTTCAAGAAATTGGTTACATCCGACTCGTGAATGGGTGTGAGTTGTGCAAGACAATTATCTGAGGTATATATATTGATGATAGTCGCATGTTTCATTAAATTCTGTTCAAACCACATATTCTTCTTCTACCTTCAATCTTTTTCCATCATTTTGATGTTTTCATTGTCAACCCATCTATAAGTGGTCCTTGGAACATGTGGAGCCACTGTCTCACATATCCTCCAATAAAAATGGAGTCAGCAACGGTCACCTCCTAACGTTTTTTATACCAGTTTTTTTGTCACTTCCTATATTTATTTCTTTTCATCAGAACATTGCATAACCATACCAGTAGTAGATAAAAGGTGAAAAAATTAATCTATTATTCAACATTTTTTTTTTTCAAAAGGTTATAGCGAAAACACGTCATGCATACGGCAAAACTCTAGTTCTTCAAGCTTTTTGTGGTTTAAAACCTGTTTGGTGTTGAATTATTATATTCATCATGATTATCATCTGAGCATGTTTACATTGAAGATTTTAAGCTGTGAAGTTCATCTATGAGCTTGAGGGTACACAAATTTGCAATTTTACCCCTCAAATCCTAACTGCTGCAGAATGAAGATCAGTTGCTGGCGTTGATACTTTAAGCTTGTTTCTTACTCAGTTCTTGTATTACAGCTTATGTATTATTGATTGTAACCTCTTTTATGTATTGTTTGTGAGCTGAAAATGCTCATTTGGTCCAAACAAGGGTGTTGTGGACAAGGGAGTGCAGCGTGCACTTATTGGTTTTAGTGTGTGTAGAGGTTGTGGAAATTAGTTTTTCAACTTGAACGTGCAGAGTATGAGACTATTTGCATACAACTAATGGAGATTACATTCGCTAGGGCCAAGAACCAAAGTTTTTGATCCAACGAAAACTTTTATTCAGAGGGTTTGCAGGGCTTTGCCTGTTGTCGTGGTTTGCCAAGAAAAAGAAGAGAAAAAAATTCAAGTGTACTGTATCGAGCTAATGACATTCACGTGGAATGGTCCACCAACTTCTCTCAAATCTCAACCAGACAGACAATATCTTGTGCTAGATAAATAAATAAATTGGTAGTAAATAAAGAAATGAAGCATTGTTTCAGTGTAGGCATATACATGTATTTTACTCATCAAAAAAATTGTATTAGTGTGTGCGCCTGCAAAATGATGGGACTGGTTGAAAACTTGAAACCTAGAATAATGGGTTGGCTACAAAAATGTTTTATTGGCAATGTGCTGTTAGCGTATGCATATATATATATACATGTATTTTTATTTATAAAAAAAAAAAAAAAAAATATTCTAAAATCCATATGCTGCTTTGCATGACATGTATAATAGGAAGGAATGGAACAATGTTTAAATTCTTATTGCTGTCAATTGAAACATATATATTGGAGTTATATAATATTGAATTAATATTCCTGAGAATAAAGATGTTAATTCAAATAAAACATCAGTGCTTATTGAAAGAGCTTTGATGCATGTCTCTATGGTCTTTTTGGATAGTGAAAAGTAACAAAATAAATCAGTCCTGTGTGTACAAATTTTAAAAAACATGTTATCTAAGTAGGGGTAGAAGAGTCAATAGCAGAATCATCTTTAAGTCCACAAGACTTACAAGGTAACAAGATCCTAAGAACCAAAGAGTCATAGTTGTAAGCAACACAAGTCTTCTTTACCAATCAAGCATACGAGTCTAGCTTTAAAGGTCATCAAGCATGGTAAATTTCAAACACTAATGAAAAATATATGAAGAGTTTAGAGAATTAACATAGAACAGGAGAAAAGTTATGAATCTATCATAACTATTGGTTAATATTATTAATATAACACTAAGCAAGTTCGATATTCGAACGAAAAAACCATATTTAAGGATATATTCGAAGAAGAACAAACAAAATTTCATCATACTGATCATACATAGTCAAACAACATTTCTGTCCAGAAAAACAAAACTGAAGAACATTTCTGTCAGGAAAATAAGAAGCGAGCGAGCAAAAACAAAACGAGTTTTCAGTGCTACTACTGCAATCACCATCTAATTGCTCAGGTCGTCATCCACATATTTTAGGGCCGTGGATGCAACACGGAAGCAAGAATCAATTACCAAGTCACCCTTCAACAACATTCACAAGTTCGAACTCTATCAGAGAGAGATTGCTGTCTTCCTTGACAGAAAAATCGGCAGGCTCGGTGACTTCAACACGGCCCCATCTGTCCACAGCAAGCCTCATTGACCCCTTGAACATGTCGATTTTTGCATTACGTAGGATTACAGTTGTACCCTCTTTCATCACGTCCACTAAACATGAATAAGTTGTAAGTAAAAACACTTCAAACTAAAGGACAAATTATTCTGTGTTTGTATTCAGACACATCACCTGCCTAATAACTGAGGATGGTCCATCACAATTTCAAAATCATATTTTTTTTAAAAAAAAACACAAATATTGCATGACAATAAAATACTAAAAGAGATGCAACTTTCCATGCTATCCCAAATAAATAAATATATAAATATATTAGATTGAAAAAAATATCTTCCCATCCTAAAATTTTAAACTTATTCCATTTAAAACCACAAAATATTATAAGAAATCCAATTACAATTCCGGAACATAAGCATTGAAACTATTTGAATAGTTAAGCTGTGACATATAACAAAGTCAGCTACGAATTCTGTGTTGCTGTGCAATTAAACCTCGACTCTCAAACGCTTGATTTAGAGAGCTAGAGAAATGTATAGAGCATAGAAGAATTTTGAGTCAGATTTTTAAATTCGTATCATTTAAGTGACACATGTTCTACAAGAACAAGCCGAATCAGGATAAGATAGACACGGGGTTAATCCATATTACCATTTCAACATCTACACCAGCCTACAAATCCAGCTCTTGTTTCACTTTTCTTACATTTTCCTAAAAATCTTGAGCTACTCTAAATATAAAAAAGGAAACAAATTCAAATTATAGAACATAACCGACAAAACCCTACCCACAAAATGCCATAAGGTTATTGCGCCACATTAAATGAAACTCTAGCTAGCCACCATATAAGAACAAGAACAAGTCAAAGAAAATAATAAGTAACTCATGATAACAAAGGCGGGGCTGCGGCCCTGCGCAGGGGGTGTTGTGGTTGGTTGGGGGTGGTGCCAGAAATCATATAGTGAGGTACGCTTATAGTGGTGGCTATCCCTCCACCAGAGTGATAAAAATCTAAAATGTTGGAAAAATGCTTTACATTGTATACGTCAATATATCAAATGGAGCTTATTCTTGGAACAACAAATATTCTAATGAAATAAAGCACATGCAAGCTTTGATCCATTTCTCATGCCAACAACTTTATAGAACTGTACAGGTAAAATAAATGGCAATTCTAAAATATATAACAAAGCATCTGCCCAATATACAACATCAAAAAGTAGAAACTGTTGACATTAAACATCCACATTCAACAACAGGTAAAACGCTTTGAAATAAATAGAAAAGGAAGATTTATTAATAGAACTAAGATGGAGAACCAACATGACTACTTTTAAGCAAATAAGTCATAGAAATGAAAAGCTCACTTTCAATTTCTCTAACATATCTTAAAACCCAGGAATAGATTTGATTGTTACAAGATCAAGATGGTACTAGGTGCCCGAATACTGGAAAGGATCCAAACTCAAACAATGCACCTTTTATGTGCCCTAAAGTAATTTAAGTTATCTGTTTTTTTAGTATTGCTGGGTGCATATTGTCACACCCCACTAGATTGAAAGGAGGTCACTCAACACTAGAGTCGAGGAGGATTCCACAATTGGATTGAGTTTTAGAATCTTCCACATTTGTGTAGAGAATTGTCAAGTGTTGTAAAGATATGGACATTTTTATTACATTGAATAGTTTATAGAAATTGATAAATTGAAGAATATTCTAAAAGAGTAAAGATTTTTATTGAATTTGTAAATATGTATGATAATTTGGGTGTTCTAGATCTTAGTCATCGATTGTAATCCATCCTAACTGTTCATGAGTGTCTAGAATGCCTATATAAAAGGTAGGAGACTCATTTATAGCCATATAAGTCCTAAGAGAAAGTGTGTAGAGCTTAGAAGTGGAAGTGTGGGTTGGGGAGTACAAAAAATTCATATGGCTTATGGTGGGATGAGGGGGTACGGAACGAATTTGTATGAGATTTATGGTTAAATACGAAATAAAATTAATATAAATATATATAAATTACCAATAAATTACAAGTACAAATAATACAAGTATTTCTAAAACACAACAGCATTCCTTTAAAAGTTAAACCTTGATCATTTCTTGCGGTGAAGATTATCATTCCTGTCTCATCGCCAACCAAACATTCAGCAAGTCGCATTTGGCGTCCCTGAGTTCCATCAGCACGACCCCTCTGCATTATCATCTTAGAAGAAACAACTTTTACTGTAAGGTTAATGCCATTTGCTCCAGGTCGGAGCTGGTCGACCTTGGTGAAAACTGGTTGCTTCTTTTGTTCAGCCATTTCCAACAAACCCTTTTGACATGCCAAATTAAGGAAACTAATCACTAAAACATCAAATCAAATGAAGATCATAACATTATTAAAATAAACATAAAACAAAAACAGAATCCCTCAACATAATTAAAACTTAATAAAAAATGGCAAGAGGGAAGAAAAGAAAAGGGTTTTTTTTAAAAACTGTTTGGTAGATAAAAATGTGATTGAAAGCAACCTAATACAACCATTTGGCTCACAATAGTCCAATTGAAAATATAACATATGATTTAAAATTATTCCTTTCTTCTGTTTCCTCAGTCACCAAACATGATTTAGAAACTATATATACACATATTGAACGCATATAATTCAAAAAAAATTCCTTTTTTTTCTTTTTCCTCGGCAAGCAAACATGACTTAGAAACTATATATACACACATACACATATTGATTGAGGACTAAAACATAAAAATAAAAATTAAGCATAATCAGTTTCTATAACGGATAAAGTAAATAAAATTCTCTACAGATCTATTAGTTTTAACACCAATCAAACATTATACAATCAGTAGTGCATATAATGAGAACATTCAACAAATCAAAAACCCCAATTCGATAAATTTTATTAAAATAAATAAATTAAATTAAATGAGATGAAAAGAAAAAGAACCTGATTTGGGGAGAAGAGAATCGGAGGACGGAAAAAGGACTGTTTGTTTGAAGTTTCGGAAGAGAGTCGGAGATCTGTATGTGTCCTTTGAAGATAGACTCAAAAGGCCGTCACTTTCTCGACAATAATATATAACAACGGATATTTGTGTTTGGCAAGGCGGATAAGGCTAATTGCAAACAACTCCCTTATATTATTGTTTATTATGTATAAACCTCTTTAAATTATTCTTTTGACAAATAAGGGCCTGTTTGGTTGGTGTTCTGCTCCGTGGTGTAGTGTTCCAAGGCCGCTACAGTATCACTATTGAGGGCCAAAACATGTTTGGGGAAGCTTGTGTTGCTTTGAATAGTATCAGAACATGTTTCAAAATATAGGCCAAAAGCTGGAACAAAAAAAGGTGTTTTATGTTGTACAAAAATTGACTGGCCAATTTTTCACTGTAGACAAAATCTCAACTCTGAACTTACCCCCAATTGCAAACTACAAAATCTACTGAGGATCAGAAGTTCAAAACCCGCCTCCATCTCTATTCTCGTTCTCAACTCTGGACTTGCCCTCTCTCTCTCTCCCCCCAACTGCAAACTACAAAATCAATAAGAATCAGAAGTTCAAAACCCATATATTTGAGTTTATCTATCTATCTGTAAGAATCAAAAGTTCAAAGCCTATTACCTATATTAAAACCCATATCAGCATATCATTTCAGATTGTTCAAAAAATCAAAACCCATATCTTTCAGTTTCCATCACCCGTTGTTCCAGTTCAGGTTTGCCGTTCGTAAGCTTCAGCTGTTGTCTCTCAACTCTCAAGCTTGACCCCCTCTCTATCTACAACTGCTAACTTGTATGTATGGGTTTTGTTTTAATTTTTGGAAGTGACGGCGGCGGCGGCAGCGACAGCGATAGCGACAAAGGCGGAGGGACGGCGGCGGAGACTGAGGGTGAGGGACGACGGTGGCAACGGCAGAGAGATAGAGAGAAAGAAGAGAGAGAAAGGAGAATATAGATATATATATAGATTTTTAGGGGTAAAGTCGCTCAAC
>JAOTQH010000002.1:5034290-5055701 GCA_025631255.1 Cornus kousa | reverse complement strand
CTTGTCTAATTAGATTTTCTTTTATTAAAAAACTCATAATAAATAGATAAATAGGTAATTTGTGTTAGAGTTTTATAGAAACTCTTTTAAATCTTGTTTTTATATCAATTAATAAATAATTTTTTATATTAATAATACTTGTCTAATTAGATTTCCTTTTATTAAAACTCAAAATAAATAAATAAATAGGTAATTTGTGTTAGTATTTTATAGAAACTTTTTAAATATATTTTTGTCTAGTGTGATAGAGTTTAATTAAAACTATTTTATTTTCTTTAAATATATCCTTATCTAATTAGATTTAATTTTATTACGAAACTCATTATAAAATATTTTTTATATAAATAAATCTTGTCTAATTATATTTTATTTTATTAAAAAAATTCATAATAATAAATAGATAAATAGGTTTATTTGAAATTTTTTTGGTAGATTTTAGAGTTTTATAGAGTATTTTTTATTTTTATAAAAACTCAACCAAAAATAACTATTCTTTTTATATCAATTAATAAATATTTTATTGGGTAGATTTTAAAAGTTTTGTAGAGTGATTTTTTTTTTTAAAAAAAATAAAACTCCTTTCATATCAATTAATAAAAAATAATTTTTCTTTTTAAATCAATTAATAATTATTTTATTAGATATATTTTAGAGTTTTATAGGGTTTTTTTTTAATTAAAAAAAAATACTAAAACTCTTTTGCAGAGTTTATGTATTTTACTCTGAAATTCTGAATATCTAGAATTCTCAATTTTTGTACTCTTTCCTTCTTCTTACATGCCTCTATTTATAGTTTTTTTGGATTAATAGAATGATGATATGTGTCATCTCTTGATAATGACAGAATCACTGCTTTGAAACTTGAACTAACACAATGACACTTATATTGAAGTCTTAAAACTGTGGACCGGGCAAAGGCCCTAAAATTGTGTTTACATTTAGGTGGTGGTTAATCATTTATGGTGTCATTTGGCTTTTCTCTTTTACATTTTCCTTTGGAAACAAGGGTGTTTTAATGCTTTTCGAGGACAGGATTAGGAATGATAACGGGACCAGTTTGAGAAGGGGGACCCCAACCCTAACCCCACCACCGACATAACTCTCCCATCCCCGTCCAAAATTGTTATTGTTTACTAAATTGGTCGTGGTGAGGCGAGGCGGGGGTGGGACGGGACAGGTTTAGTATAGTATTTTTATAATTGTAATACGAATTTAAAGAAAGTAAATAATGAAACAAAATTTCAACCAAGTTGATAATTCATTTTCTTTACGCTGATATGAGAATGGATTATAAGAGTAAGATTCAATTTATCAATTCGAACTTGAAACTTAATATTATTACATTAATATCAAAATAATACATAAAAATTCACAAATAATAATAATACAAAATAAAAGTATATTTAATGTGGAATAGGATAAGCTGGAGTATAAAGATAAAAGTGTAATTTACCACCACAAACGGAAACGAGTAATGTGACATTTCCCCCATAACTGTGTTATGATTGAAATCCAATTAGCCCCTTCGATATTTGAAGAGACATTTGTACCCTTGTTTTATACAGTAACTCAAGGCTCAAAACTTCCCAAAAATACACGCACATGTACACTATGATATATCCGGCTGATCGGCTTCAATACACAGTGACACACACTTAATCGAGCTCCCTCTCCCTTGTTTCCCTCTCCCTTGTTTCCGCCATTGAAGCCTTTTAAGCGCCCTCTCTCTCATTCGAAGAATCGAATATGTTGGCTCACCGGCGATCAATTCTCCGTTCAAGCTCCACCGCTTATTCTCTCTCTACCTCCACCGTCGACCCCCACCACCTCTCCACCGTCCAATCCAAAGACCAGCTCCTCAAATCCTACACAATCACTCCCCCAATCCAACCCTGGCCCCAACGCCTCTATCCCAAACGCCTCGTCTCCATCATCACCCGCCAGCAAAACCTCGACCTCGCCCTCCAAATCTTCGACCACGCCGGAAAATATCACCCCCGCTTTCAGCACAATTACGACACCTACAACGCCATCATCCACAAGCTCGCTCGCGCTCGCGCCTTCGAACCCATGGAAACCCTAATCGCCCAGCTCCACAGATCCAACATTAAATGCGGCGAGAACCTGTTCATCACTGTCATCCGAAACTACGGCATCGCCAGTCGCCCCAAGCAAGCACTCCGTGCGTTCTTGCGCATCAAAGACTTCGTCGGCGTCCAACGATCCGTAAGGTCATTCAACACTCTCTTGAACGCTTTAATTCAAAACAAACGATACCATTTGGTGCACACTTTGTTCAAGAATTGCCGCGAAAAGCTTGATATTGTACCCAATGTGTTTACAGCTAACATTCTTATCAAGGCTTTGTGTAAAAGCAACGATATTGATGGGGCATTCAGGGTTTTAGATGAAATGCCCGCTATGGGAATGATACCTAATGTGGTTACCTATACCACTATATTAGGTGGTTATGTTTCGCGGGGCGATATGCTTGGTGCCCAGAGGGTGTTTGGTGAAATTCTTGACAGAGGGTGGATTCCCGATGCAACAACTTATACGATATTGATGGATGGGTTTTGCAAACTCGGGCGCTTAATTGATGCCATTAAGGTGATGGACGATATGGAGGAGAACGGGGTTGAGCCGAATGATGTCACTTACGGAGTGATGATTGAAGCTTATTGTCGAGAAAACAAGTCCGGCGAAGCACTTAACTTGCTTGATGATATGCTTGAGAAGAAATATGTACCAAGTTCTGCACTTTGTTGTAAGGTAATTGATGCTTTGTGTGAACAAGGAAAGGTTGAGGATGCTTGCGATTTGTGGAAGAAGCTTTTGAAGAAGAATTGTACACCTGATAATGCCATATCGAGCACGCTCATTCATTGGCTTTGCAAGAAGGGGAAAATATGGGAAGCAAGGAAGCTATTTGACGAGTTTGAGAGGGGTTCAATTCCTAGTGTGTTGACGTACAACACACTTATTGCAGGAATGTGCGACAGAGGGGAGTTGCATGAAGCGGGGAGGCTATGGGATGACATGGTGGAGAAGGGATGCATTCCTAATGCTTTTACTTATAACATGTTGATCAAGGGATTTTGTAAAGTTGGTAATGCGAGGGAGGGAATCAGAGTTCTAGAGGAGATGTTTGATAAGGGCTGTATTCCAAACAAATCCACTTATTCTATCTTGATTGAGGGGCTTTGTGATTTGGGGATAGAAGAAGTTATTAAGGTACTCTCAATTGCAGCTTCAAGTGCAGAAGGAATTGATTCTGATTCTTGGGGTGTTTGTATAGCCAAAGTAGTCAGCAATCTTGATAGTGGGGGAGTTAGTATTGATAGAATATTGTTGGAGAATGCCACTTGGAGATCCATTCTTTAAGATCCTTAATGATCAAACCATAAAATGGTCAGATGTGGATGTTCTGAGCTATAGCAGATATTGTAAGATTGATATGCCAGAATTGCCTTTATCTCTGCATAAACATCAAGTCTTCAGAGGGTTTTTGAAGGGAGCTGGTCAGAGGGCAAATGTTTGCCTCACTTAACATTCTACTCCCTCAAACCTTTTATTTGTTTGAGATGCATTTCGTTCAATTTATGAAACATAGGAGCAAATAAAGAATAACAGGGGAAATGGTAGGGTTGCCGGACTGTTGCTGGTTGCAAACAAGCTCGTTGTTGGGCCATGATATGCAAGTCAGATAATGATTGAATTGGTTATAGCTAGTCATTCAGAACTTCCTTAGACAAAACAATGGGTATAACACATTTTTGGTATTTGAAGGAGATGACTGATCAACTCCAACAATGGTGATAAACAGTGAAGACACGACTTCACAAATATTCAATAGTGAAGTATCTCCAAGCAACCAACATAGCAAAGTATTATCAAGTAAGCAAAAATTTATTTATTTATTTATTTATTTTTGTTCAAATACTGAGACAAATACGTTCAAGTACCTTACCGAAGTGGATTAGCAGTATCAGATAGTTATAAGTTGTTGAATACCTAACCCTGATTTTTAGAAAAAGGAAAAGGCTTCTAGTGACAGTGTGACACTATATTGTGTGATTTTTCGCCTAGTAGAGAACCCGTAAAATGTTCAGTTTAATGCCTTCGGGCCACTGATATGGAAACCATCTATTCATTATAAAAAGGAAGACATTGGGCATTCAGAAAGAAATAACTGCTGTTTGTTGTATTAAGCAAACCATGGTTTTAAAATGACTATTATCTTTGCACTAGAGCGTTATTGTTTTTCAGAAAGGGGTAGCTCAACAACCTACTATCGCAGAAGCTTATTGTTTTTGGTTACTGAGTAGTTCTTATATTATAGTCCACTTTTTCTTCTTAGTTGGGTGATGGTGGTGACCATTAAGTCACTCGCTATATCATTGTGGCAAAGACTTAAAGGTGGTTAACTGTAATATAGATCATTTCAAATAGGGACTGGATTGTAGTTAGATCTGATGAAATTATTCCAAATAGGTTGTGTGTGGATTCTTTTGTGCATTGCTGCTATATTCGAGCCATTTTATACATTTGATGTGAATCAGTCTAGAGTTTGAGAGTGATGTTATATACATATATATCCTATTTGGGCAAGCTTTTCTTGACTAAATAACTGTTATTCCCAGATCTTTGGATTCTACTTCAAACTAAGCAACCGACGGGGCTTTGTTCTTTGTCGGTTTCAGGGGGTGTTGTGAAAAAAAGACCCTTACGTGGGCCCTCCTGCTGATCCGATCCCTTTCCCAATAGATCGAAAGAGCTGCAGGCACTCATCCTCTTAGAATAATTCCGTACTAAGAAGGCGACGCCCAGGAGACAAAGACGAGGCGACTAGAGAAAGACTAGAAAGAGCGGCTATCTGTCGTCAACCAAAAATTTTCATTAAGTATCTACTCTTAGCTTATACTTGAGGTTTAATATTGCATCTTTAAATAAAAAATTTCAATCAGTTAATTTAATTCTAGATGATTTTGTATTGGCTAGTTGCCTTAATCCTTAGCTGCTAGTATAAAAAATGACCCCTGTATAAGGCTCGCTGTTGCTCGATACTGTGTGCATTTAGAGTGCATTTAATTTCTATGATTGACTAATGGAGGACCTTTTTTTTACAGTGGCATGACACATTATTTTGCACTGAACAAGACCAAAGTGAGAAAGCCAGTTGTTTTCCATAAAGTTGTTGTTGTGCTATATATCTAATAAATCATCTTGATATTTGGCCTGTACATGACTCCTTTTCTGTTATTCTGACCATAGGACCAATAAAGAGCTTGTAATTGCATTTCCCAACTCGCTTTCTTTTTTTTCATTGACAAGAAACACGCTCACACCCACTTTTTGCCCCTATGGGGACTTGAATCCTCGACCTTCTCCTTTGGAAGGCGAGGAAGTACCACTAGGCTACAACGCCTTTGGTCATTTCCCAACCTGCTTTCCACAAAATGGTTGGGTACGGTTCAAGTCCTGCCTATGGAAACAACATTGGCCTTATTGGAGAAGTCCTTTATACAACTTGATGGGCTCCATGCATGCTTATTGCATCTTTGCGTTTTGGTGTACTGCTAGGAAGCACAGACATGCCAAAATGGGTGAGGAATCTGTGTCCGACGCGTGTCGGACACTCCCTGACACGTGTCGGACACACCAAAAAACATGTCTGGAATTTTTTTATTTTTTTTAATTTTCGGACACGGCACGGACACTCCGCGGACACGCTCATGACACGCAAGGGTTGTGTGTCCGACACGCGTGTCTTATTTTTTGGGAGTCTAAAAGGTAATTTTTGAAAGAAAATTGGGTTAAAGTATAAATACGTGAAGTTATTTAACAACTTTTACCCACTTATGTGGTCTGTACATAATAATTTTAAACTTGTAAGGTTAATACGCAATTTTAGACAAAACAAATAGCTATTTAAGGCCAGTCATACACTATTACAGTAGATGAGTTATGATTTGTGTATTTTTTTAATTATGAGGTTGATGAAAAATAGTAGCACTTGGTAATTTTTAAAGTACTACATCATATATATATATATATATATAATATACTATTTGCCGTGTCGGTGTCCTAATTTTTTTGGAATTGCCGTGCCGCTGTGTCCATGTCGTGTCGTATCCATGTCCGTGCTTCTTAGGTGTACTGTTTTGGGATTAGGGGAGGAAAATGTAAGTAAATTTAATTGAACTTAAATATGGTTATATGATAAGTAAATAAGAACTTGCCTTTCAGATGTAGTTGATATTATTTGGCTAAATGAACCTTCTATATAGACATTTTGCTCCTGCTTGAGGCAGTGCATTATAAGTAATAGTTCGAAGCAATCACTGGTATCTGACTTCGCTCCAGCTTGCTTTCCGGCATCATACATTTAGGAAAAATGTAGTATGACACTCAGAAGTGAAGCATATACCAAGTGCAAGGGAAACATATTGTCATTTTGCTAGTCGCATATGGGAAACATCTTATTCCAGCACGGATGCATTAGTATCCAATATATTGGATAATTTAAAATTTAAATGTTTCAAGTTAGTTTTATAACTGTTAGATTCGATGAATCACATGCATGATTCTTTGAAAAACTTTCTTCAGATTGAAGCAGGTCTGACATTTCACTAATCAGTAATCACCGAATGATAGAAAGTGATATTTTTGTTTTTTTCCAAAAATAAATAAATAAATAAATACTGTGGTTATGTACTGTTTCTTAGACAAGGAATGACCACAAAATGCAATCTGTGGATCCATTGAACACTAATGACTACATCTGTAGGTTAATTTGTTATTGGAGTCACTTCTGCAGCTTCTGCTGAAGTCTAACAGTTTTCCATTTTTGACAGAAATAACCAGCTTGGTTCAATGTTCACTGCTGTGATTTCTTGGGCATAAATAATTCCTCATCTGCTTTACCCTACGTAAAAACAGAGTGATTTGTTGTGTGTCGGGAAAGATTTGCAGGGATGTATGCTTCATGTCTTGTGCACTTGCACAGGTATTTCCAAAGAACTTGTTTAGTCATACATTTGATTTGGTCAAAACTGGATCAATAATTGACCTCACAATTAATTGATCTCACAATTAATTTAAAAGCTTAAGTTGAATTGTCATCTTGCCGAGGATTCTTGGTGGACATTTAGAGAATAAATACAGTAGTGCGTTATGGAGTGAATGGTTCTATGTAGCTACACCTTTTCCTCTATACAGCAGCTTAGCTGTACTATGATTTTTCACAATTTCTTAAAGCACGTTGAGGAGCAAATTTGCAATCCATTTCTCCATCTTCATCCTCTCTTCACTCGATTGTGCAGGGGCATGGGGTACCCATTCTAATACCATCAGAGCTAAGCCTTCCGTTGACCCTATCAATTTTCAAGCATCTAAAATAATACCAAACAAACATTTAAGAGAATTTTTTTATTAGTACTTCCTGCTTAAATGTGTGTACCGATTTTGTGGGTGACAATTGAGGTTCCTTATCTCTTTGCCCAAGCACTTGCATTTGTGATTATCATATATACCCAGTGATTGTCTATCACTGGTCAGCTTATATTATTTACATTGATGTACGCTCACTCATCTTGGAATGCTGCTTGTTGCAATGACACCGCGCTTTCCAGTAGTTGCAATTCTAAAATCAATCTTTTACACAATGTTTAACTTGTTTGCTGGATTTCTGGTTCCTCAACCGGTAAGCCACTAAACTTCACTTGGTACAGTATCCACCCTAGATTAGGATTAAGCCTACTAAACTTTTAGATAATTAGCAGGGATCTGGCTTAAGTTGTAGTGATAATAGGGCAAATAAAAATCCTTTGTGCATTGGTGGTTCGATTAATATGGGGTGGTAGGAGGAGTGCACTAGGTATAAACTTAACCTCGGGCTTTATATGTACAAAACGGCTTCTTTTTTACTAAAACTTACTTTACGAGTGTACCAAGCAATAACCCTATGCGAGAACATGTAAGAACAAAAACTCAGTACGAAAGGGAATTGTCTCAAGGAAAGCTTGAAAATTTTTCTTTATGGAAAAATCTTTTGATTTTTTCCCCTTTCAAAACTACTTTTAAATTAAAACAATGCTGCAGTCCAAAAAAAAATAATGTTTATTCCTAAATAAAATTAAATAATTATGAAGGGACATTACCTAGTTCTGGTCGAACTACTGCGTGCATCCTTGATTTTTGGAACTGCAACTGTTGTTGAGATACTAACACAATTATATTGTTTTTTTTTTTCCTCCGTTCCAGCTTGCAGCAAATTCCTAATTGGTGACTCTGGTTGTGTTATGTATGCCCACATCTTGGTCGCTGAATGGTATGTATGCCTAACTCCCAGAACAGTATGGAGATATAGACAAGGAGATTGTGGTGTTTGGAGAAACCAAAACTGTTGCGGCATTTCTAAGAGATTACCCATTGTTGCTGTTGTTGTCATTGTGTACCCCATAATTATTGCTTCTGTATTTGTATACTGTATAGGAAAACTAAGGAGATTCTTCTAATTCCGGAATTCCAAATCGCCCTTTAGCATTCCCAAATGCAACCAAATCGCCGATTCGGTACGCTCCCGAATGCAACATGGTGACTTGATCATTGCAGTAACTGGTTTACAACTTTTGATGATCAGATGCTATCTTCTCCAGCAATTGGACTGCAAATTTGGATGTGTGATCTGCCCCCTTTTCATTTTTTTTTCCTAATTGTTATTACGATTATTAATTGTTTTCCTGACAAACAAGAGTGTCACCTGCCCTCTTTAAGTGTGGGACTTGTCACCTGCACTCGTCCACAAGGTTGTAATTAAAAGAGCATGTGCAATCCTCTCTCCCTCTCTCTAAAGTAGTGTCATAGATCGCATTAACTCCTCCTAAAAGACATTTTGATTGATTATTTATTGTAAAATACAAGTAAGTTGAGAGTCTTACTCTCTTATTTGTTGTATAATGACCAATTAAAAATAGTACCTCTAGTAATTTACTACTCGGTGTAAAAATCAATTTTTATAAAAAAAATTAATGGTGTACGTAGTATATAATATTGGATACTGACACACCTGGAATATTCGTGAATATTTATTACTTGTTTGATATTTTGACCATGTAACACTTCTTAGATATGTCAAAATATATATTTTTTAATTTTTAAATATTAAAATGTAGCTTTTACAACAATAATATTATAATTTGTATCCTCCAACTCGGAGAAAAATGGTAAAGAGGTTATTATCTCAATATTCTTAACCAAGTTACTTGTCCGAAATGGTATATTTCAATTAACTTGGTTATAAATCAAGAATTTACTATCACTAATGATATTGCTTTAGTTGATAGTGGTGCTAATATGAATTGCATACACGAAGAATTGGTTTCTACTCAATATTTTGAGAAACCCACCGAAGGACTTATCAGCGCTAATGGTGGTAGATGCAGATTAAATATAAGCTTAATCATGTATATATTTGTAAACAAGGTATTTGTCTTCCTTTTACTTTTTTACTGGTAAAAAAATATGGCACAAGAAGTTATATTAGGCACTCCCTTTTTAGCCTTGATTATGCCAATTGAGAAAATAAATTCTCAAGGAATATGTTTTACATGGTCAATTAATAATTTTTGAATTTTTGACCAAACCAATAAATAATCATATCAATACTCTTAAAGATAGTATTATTTTAAAGAAAAACAACTGAATTATTTGCGAAAGGAAATATTTTACTTAGCAATAAATCAGAGATTGGTATAACCCACCGAGCAATAGAAAATTGAGTCAATAAGACAGTTTTCTAAAGAACGTATGCAATTACATTCCTAATGCTTCTTGGGATATATAAAAAGGGGTTTAACGATACAATGATTCCATCCAAAGCTAATCCAAGCCAAATGAAGGCTGATTATTTGGAACTTTGTAAAAAAGAAATTAGCTCTTTAATGGAAAATAAGCTAGTTACAACTAGTTACTCCCCATGGAGTTGCGAAGCTTTTTATGTTAATAAAAATTCTGAAAAAGAATGAGGTATTTGATTATAGACCACTTAATCATGCCTTTAGTTGGATTAGATATCCAATTCCAAATAAAAATGATATTTTAGACCGATTACAATCTGCTATAATCTTTTCTAAATTTAATCTTAAATCGGATATTACCACGTACAAATCAAGGAAGAAGACAAGTATAAAAATGCTTTCTGTGTACCTTTTTGGTTATTATGAATGGACAGTAATACCCTTTGGCCTTAAAATGCTCCTTCAGAATTTCAACATATGTTGAATGAAATTTTTAACTCTTATACTAAATTTTCTATTGTTTATATTGATAATATATTAATATTTTTAAAATCAATTGATCAGCATTGTAAACATTTGAAAATTTTCAATGAAGTTATTTACAAAAGTGGTTTAGCGGTTTCCGCCCTTAAACTTAAGTTATTTCTTACACAGGTAAAAATTTTGGGTTATGATATATGTGATGGAAAAATTAAACCCATTAACTGCAGTATTGAGTTTGCATCTAAATTTCCTAATGAAATTAAAGATAAGACTCAACTTCAAAGATTTCTTGGTAGTTTAAATTACATCAGTAATCACTACAAAAATCTTGCACAGGATACAACAATTTTGTATAAAAGTGTTTTGGGGAGTTTGTGGATCACCTTCTGTTGCACTGTCCTGTTGCTTACGATTGTTGGAGTCTTTTGTTTGGTTTGTTTGGTATTCATTGGGTCATGCCCCAGACTTCTCGAGAGTTGCTTAATATCTGGAGGGGCCAATGGGTGGGGGCTCGGGCTAGAGACTTTTGGAGGGTGACCCCGTTTTGCGTTTGGTAGAGTCTTTGGAAAGAGCGGAATAGAAGATCTTTGATGGGAAGGAGTCCTCTATTGGAGCGCTGAAATTTTCTATTATTTGTACCCTTTTTTGTTGGGGTTGGGGGAGAGATTTTTCTTCTTTGGAGGATATTGTGGACTTTTTGGGCTCTTTGAGTTCATAGATTCTTTTTTGTGTATATCTTGGGACGCGTTCCCCTTTTGAACGCTTTCTAATACATTTTACTTATCAAAAAAAAAAAGAGGGTAGGGTGTTTAGGGTTGAACGTCACAGCACTAGGAGCCGCGAAATTGTTTTGAAATCATGCCTTGTTGGACGCTTCGATAGAGATTTGGGAAGTATTGAGAGGATCAAGAGGTGGGCGTTTGGGGTGGTGGTTTACCCTTTGCCCGATCGCCTTTTTCTGTTCAGATTGCCATCGGAGGATGAGGCACAAAGGGTTTTGATCTTTGGAAAGAAGAAATGGGGAGATGCTACCCTATCAATCGACATTTGGTACTTTGTGGTAGGGTGTTCGGCGGTGAAACCTAGAGACGAGAAGAAGGGTGGTGTTGTAGGACCTGCCCTTTCATCTATGGTGTCAGAAGTTGTTTGAAGCCATAGGGGAGATGTGTGGTGGTTTCAGAGGTGTGGAGGTAGACGACAAAGTGGATGGAGAGAGAGTTATCATCCATGTTTCTGATAGAGGAGCGATTCCGGACTTTGTCTTTGTAGAGGATCAACGAGTGGCCTTCAAGGTTGCTTTGTTGGAGGAACCACTACATCTATCCTTCCGAAATCCACTCTTGGCTCACAGGATGGACGCGAGGAGACGAGTTATGGAAGGCATCGTCGGCCTTCAGCCCGGCCGGAGGTTCAGATCTATCTCGGCCCTCAAGGACAGAGACGCGTGCGTTTCAACACGCCTTATGCGAGTGGGGAACGGGGCTCTACAAGGAGTACGCATGCGTGTACTGAGGATGTCCATACAAGTGGATAAGCTTGCGATAGGTTGGGAAACGTTTTTGCAAAGGAGGCCGATAATGATGGGTTTGTTTTAAATCATGGGCCTTACAGGCCCAAGTCTGCATTAATGTTTTGGGCTGGGCTTTGGGTACACCAAGGGATCAAAAGGAAGGTCCGGCGAGGGCCCAATAGCTGTTTGTCCATTTCCTTTCCAAATGACAAGCCCATCCCAAATGGCCTTATTGGGCCTCATGATGGAAGATCAGCCAAGGCCCACATCCAGCCTTTAACACAGCGCTTCATATCTAGGGATTTGTCATCTGTTAGTAGAAATTGGTCTGTGTCTGAGAAAACGAGGTGGATGAAGATTAGCAAGACCGGTTCGAATGCGGAAGAGATGATTTCTTGACACGATAAATGTTGTTTTGCATACACAAAAGTGCCAATCCTCCCTGCTCTTGATTCGGTGAAAGAAAGGTGCCCTGGATCTTTACACCGGAGCTTTCAGTCATCCCGCCATGGTTCTTGATGGTCCCGCAACGATAAATAGAAGTGGATAGCTCGTTCTTCTGCTTTCATCAATCCAGGTACGTCCTCTGTCATTCACCCTCGGAGCCCTCTTTCTGCTCCTTCTTCTTCTACTCCTTTTTGTGGGGTGTTGAGGAATGGTAGTGAGGTGGAGGATGTCTGTGCTGGTCAAAGGGATGACTTTGGGCTTATTGATCCAAGGCTTGATGGGTCAGTGTCTGGTGTTGTAAAGGAGCCGTCTGGAACTGAAGGAAGTACTGATGGGGTGACGGCTTGTGTGGGAAGGGACCTCCATTTCAGATTGATTGACGAGTCTGTTGTGGCTTTTGCTAAAAGAGCTTTGGCTTTTTGTCGCATTGAAGGTCCTCAATTGCTTGCCTCCTGAAGGTACAGAGGCGACACATGATCCGGGTGATTCTGCTACAGTTACGGAGGATATGTTTGTTAATGGTAAGGAGAGTGGGGGAGGAGAATGAAGAATGGGCTTCCTTTCAGCAGGACTGTTCTAAGGTTTTAGTTCTATGGATGGAGACGAATCACTCTGTTGTGGGAATAGTGGAACCTTTGGCCGTAGTGCGACTCGATAGTTAAGAGACGACTGTCGATTTGGGCAAGGAATGGGTGGTAGAGAATATTGGTGCCACTAGTAAACTGCTCAGTGTCACTTGTGAGGGTAGAAGCGATCAGGCGCTATCCATCCTTCAAGCTATTGCGGAAGGGAGAGAGATTGAGGGAATCAACCAGGGTATGAAAGGGGCCAAAACCAAGAGAACTTTACTGTCTTGGAAAGGGGAGCAGGAGGTTAAGAATCTCATTTCATATGTTAATTATGATGGGAATGAAGGGGTGATAAAGGACTAGGAGGGGAGATGATTTTATCTGTTCTTTAATGAAGCTACGAATTATTTCCTAGAACGTTTGAGGTCTCAACGATCCAGACAAAAGGAGGGTGGTGAAGGCTGCTTTGAGGAAGTGGGGAGCCCATGTTGTCTGTTTGCAAGAGACTAAAATGGCATCGATGACGGATAGGGTGGTTAGAAGTCTATGGGGTGGTAGGTTCGTTGAATGGGAGGCCTTGACCTTAGGGACCTCTGGTGGTATTCTAGTCATGTGGGATCATCGATGGCTGTTTAGGATGGACACTTGGAGGGGGACGTTTTCTATTTCGTGCGTATTTAAGATGGAGGAGGACAACTTTAGATGGGTTTTTTCTGGGGTCTATGGACCGGTTGATGATAGTGAGAGGCCTTTCCTTTGGGAGGAGCTTAGCCACGTTCAGGGATTGTGGGTTCTTCCGTGGTGCCTGGGTGGGGACTTTAACTTTGTTTGGTACCCGTTAGAGAGATCTACAGGGGGAAGGTGGTATTTGGAGACGTTTCAGTTTTCGGAGTTTGTTGATGGTCACTTTCTCATTGATTTGCCTTTGGAAGGGCAACTTTTACCGGGTCCAGTGGGAGGGAGTCAGCTACTCTGTCACGGCTAGATAGGTTCTTGATTTCTGGGGAGTGGGAAGAGAAATTTTCGGATGTCGTTCAGGCAGCTTTAGTCAAGGTTACTTCAGATCATACTCCACTGGTTTTGGATTGTGGGGGTATGAGCTCTTGGCGTTCTCCGTTTCGATTTGAGAATATGTGGCTGTGCGTGGAGAATTTCCAAGGGTCTATCCGGTCATGGTGGGAGGAGGCTACGACCATCGGGTTTACCAGTTTTGTGTTAGCCCGGAAATCACAAGCTCTCAAAATTGAATTGAAAAGGTGGAATAAGGAGGTGTTTGGGAATCTCGAATGGAGGAAAAATAGAGTCCTTGCTGAAATTTCTGAGATTGATCGCCTTGATGAGGTGGGTGGAGAGGGGGATTCTTTGCGCTCTAGGAGAGCAGCTTGCTAAGCAGATTTTGCCGAGATTGCTTCAATGAAAGATATTTCATGGCATCAAAAGTCTAGGGCCTTATGGCTCAAAAGGGGGATCGCAATACAAAATTTTTCCACAGGCTTGCAAATGCCCATAGAAGGAGTAATCACATCGGGCGAATCCGGGTTGATGCGCAGGAGCTGTGTAGGGATGAGGAGGTTCGTAGGGGGATTGCTTCTTTCTATCAGAGGCTCTACACTGGGTCGTTGGGCTGGAGAACTAAGCTTGACGGTCTTAATTTGATGTTATTTCCGAGATTGAGAGAGATGGCCTTGAGGTCCCATTTACCGAAGAGGAGGTGTTGAAGGCTTCATCGAGCTGTAATGGCGACAAAGCACTGGGGCTTGACGGGTTTACTATGCGTTTTCTGTTGGAAAGTTGGGAGGTGGTTAGAAGGGAGGCTATGGGTGCTTTTCAGGAGTTTCATTCTCACGGGGTTTTCGAGAAGTCGTTAAATGCTTCCTTTATTGCCCTTATACCTAAGAAGGGCGGCGCAATTGATATTAAGGACTTTAGGCTAATTAGCTTGGTGGGCTGTATCTATAAGCTCATTGCTACGGTTCTTGCTCTCAGATTGAGGGATGTTATGGATGGGTTATTTGGGAGTCACAAAACGTCTTTGTTGCAGGACGGAAGTTCCTTGATTCCGTTCTCACCGCCGGTGAATGTGTGGATTCTAGGCTAAGGAGTGGTGTCCCGGGAGTTTTATGCAAGCTTGACATCGAAAAAGCCTACGATCACGTTAATTGGAGTTTTGTGTTATATTTGCTTCAAAGAATGGGCTTTGGAAGTAGATGGAGGACTTGGATAGAGACATGTATCCTGTCCGTCAAGTTCTCTGTCCTTGGATAGAGACACAATCTTAATTTTGATTGTTACTTCCTGAGGGTTTCTTTGGAAGTTCTCGAGGGTTGAGACTAGGTGATCCTTTGTCATCCTTTCTCTTTCTCATTGTTATGGAGGGGTTGAGTAGACTGATGAAGAGGGCAGAGGATTTGGGTTTTATCAAAGGCTTCAGAGTCGGTAGAGATTCAACTCATTAGGTGGAGATATCCCACTTCTTGTTCGCAGATGAACTTTGGTTTTTTGTGATGTTGAAGCGGCCTAATTGAGATACTTGAGGTGTATTCTTGTCTGTTTTCAGAGAGTTTCTGTGTTGAAAGTTAATGTTGGCAAGAGCGTGCTTGTCCCAGGGCATTTCCTCATTAGCTGAAGTTCTTGGGGGTGGGGTGAGCTCTTTCCTTGTTCATTATTTAGGTTTGCCCTTGGGGGTGTCTTCTAGAAGGGTGGGGACTTGGGACCCTCCGACCCTGTGATTGCTAGGCTCGAGAAGAGATTGGCGGGGTGGAAGAAGCAATATTTGTTGAAAAGGGTGAAGGGCACTCTTATTAAGAGCACTTTTTCAAACCTATCCACTTATTTCCTATCCATGTTCTAGATTCCATGTTCTGTTGTTGAAAGGATTGAAAAAATTCAATGGGATTTCCTGTGGGGTGGAAGGGGCGAAGAGTTCAACTTCCATCTCGTCAAGTGGGAACATATTTTCAAGCCCATTAAGATGGGTGGCTTGGGCATTCGGAGGCTGATCTCCTTTAATAGAGCTCACCTAGGCAAGTGGCCGTGGAGATTTGGTAGAGAACGACACCGCCCATAGAGGAGGATTGTCTCATGTTGGTATAGGGAAGAGAGAGGTGGGTGGTCTTCATGCCCAGTTCCTAGCATAACAAGAGGAATTGGCGTGTGGAAATTTATTTGGAAAGGTTGGGATGTTTTCTCCTCTCATATTAGATTCAAAGTTCGGGATGGTAGATGTATGCGATTTTGGGAGGATTTATGGTGCGGAGACTAGCCGTTGTCTTTCTCTTTTCCCAGATTTTTTAGATTAGCTACTGATAGACATGCCTTTGTAGTAGATTGCTATCGGCTTGATAGTAAGTGGGATTATGTGGGATGTGCGTTTTAGGCGTTCTTTTCAGGATTGGGAGATGGATGAGGCTTGCACTCTTCTGGATATGTTGAATCGACAGGAGGTAGGTGGCATTTGTGATGATGTTCTTTTGTGGGTCCCCTCTTCCCATGGAGGATTCGAGGTCCGATCCATGTTTTTGTGTCTTTCCAACTTTGTTGGTTGCACTTTCCCTTGGAAGACTATTTGGCGCTCTAAGGCTCCCCTTAGGGTGGCATTCTTTGTTTGGACTGTCGTTTGGGGTAAGATCTTGACGTTAGATAACCTGAGGAAGAAGAGAGGCATTATTATTGTTAATCAGTGTTGCCTATGCAAAAATGTTGGTGAGTCTATGGATCATCTACTCTTACATTGCCCTGTGGCGTACGATTGTTGGAATCTTATTTTCGGATTGTTTGGCATTTCTTGGGTGATGCCCCGGTCCACAAGGGGGGTATGATTGATACGTGGAGGGGATGTCACGTGGGGGGTCAGGCTCGTGAGTGTTGGCAGACCGTTCCACATTGCGTACGGTGGTGCATATTGAAAGAGAGGAATAACAGATGTTTTGAGGGAGTGGAGGCGTCTACGACAACCTTCAAACTTCATATCATTCGCTCCATTTTCAGTTGGGCGAAGGGGTGAAACTGTTCTTCTTCTGATGATGATGTTGATCTTTTGGACTCTTTGGGTCCATAGATTCCTTTTTTTGCCTTTGTACATGGGGAAGTGTTTCCCTTTTGAACGCTTTTTATGAATTTTTACTTAACAAAAAAAATAAAAACATAGCACAAATTTGTTTTCTTGAAAGGCAAAATAGAGCACAAAAAGAAATAAATCTATTTTAAAAAAAATTGTTAACAAGAAAGAAAAAAAAAAAAAGAAGAAGAAAAGGACGCAGAGGCAAAAGAATTAGATAAAGAGAGAGAAGTAGATGAGAAGAGAGAGAAAGTGTTAAAGAAG
This sequence comes from Cornus kousa, assembly GCA_025631255.1. Taxonomy (NCBI): domain Eukaryota; kingdom Viridiplantae; phylum Streptophyta; class Magnoliopsida; order Cornales; family Cornaceae; genus Cornus; species Cornus kousa. The sequence continues at coordinate 5,038,571 of JAOTQH010000002.1, read as the reverse complement.
AAAAAGGAGAAAAAAATAGAGCCCAAAAAATAAAATAAAAAAGACAAATTGAGGGGAACTAGACGGAGAGAGAGAAGTAAACGAAGATGAGAAGAGAGGAGCTGAGGAGAGGAGAGAGAAATAGAGGAGGAGCAAAGAAGAAGAAGAAGAAGAAAGAACTAACATGGCTTCGTTGGTCGTCTCTGCCACTAGGGCTTTGTCGTTGGTTCACTGTCTCACTCTTTCTATGTTCAGTTAACACTTTGACTCTTGGACTTTCTTATTTGTTTATTCTTTTGAACAAAAGTTCCTTCTCTTATATGCTTAGGCTTTCTTATTTGTTTATTAAGTTGTCATAAGTACCCTTTTGGCTTAAGAGATATAGACTAATCATAGGATGAGGCACAACTGAGGCGCGCATAGGATGAGGCACAATCGAGGCGCGCGTCTAGTAAACATCAGTGTGCCTAGGATGACAACAGGCACTAGATTTGCGCCTCGAGCCTAGGCGCGCCTTTAACAACACTGCTTTTAATGTCCATCCCTTTTATGGTAATTATGTTTAAGAGTTTGTGTTAAATTAAAAATGATTTGAAATTAAATGTTAGTGTTGTTTATGGAAAATTTGTTATTTAGTTCAATATGGAATTAGTATTTGTAGTTGATACTTATCAAAAAAAAAAAAAAAAGTGTTTGTAGTTGATAGGGTGAAGAAATCAAATGAAAAAAGAATTCTGATACAACTAAATGATTTGAAACACTTTAGACATTTAAAAATAGTATGTGTGTGCGCGTTCAGGAAGCTATTTGCGATTTGTTGGATGAAGGAGGAAAGGAGAGCTTGGAGGTTGCTGTCTGCCGGGAAGCTTCAGAGAAGTCACCAAGAGCCTATTGGGCTTTTCGTAGATTGGGTTACCTTCAGGTTTCTTTTTATCTTCTTCCTTTTATCTTCTTCATTCTAAAATTTCCTAAGATTCTATCTAAGTGGGGTACACCTTTTAAATTCTTATTTACTTGCAGCTCCATCAAAAGAAATGGTCCCAAGCAGTACAGAGTCTTCAGCATGCCATTCGAGGCTATCCTACTTCTTCTGATTTGTGGGAAGTCTGTACTCTGTTCTCAAGTTCTTATTTATTTATTTTATTTCTTCTTTTAGCATTTTCTCCTTGGTTCTGATCAATGTTAATTCTTCTTTGTCTTCTTCATTGTCCACTTCCATTGTAGGCTTTGGGCAGTGCCTACCAGCAACTAGGCATGTTTACAGCAGCTATTAAGGTAATTTTTTTTCCTTTTCTTTCTATTACATGTTTGCTTTCCTTTTGTTTCATGGGGTGTTTTCTGTAGGGCAGAATGTTAATTTATGGTAATATCTTACATTCTTAATTTCTAGGGTTGATCTGACGTACGGTCGAGTCTAGATTTTTCTCTTCCCGTTCTTTTGAAATGGATCGACCCTTGTTTTATTGGAAAGTATATTTGAAATCTGCATAATGCTTAAATAAGATATTATGCTGCCTAGAAAGTCACCTGCATTTATGAATCAGTGGATCATTGTTATAATTATTGAAAGAGGGATTCTTCTTATCTAATTCCCTTCAAATAGAAATTTCATGATTTAAACATATCAATGCAGGGAAGTCTGAATTAATAGGATGTGGTTTCGATAGCAACATGACGATGAATAACGTTTTGACTATATGTTCTTAATATTTATTATATCATATATAACTCACCTCTACCCAATAAAGCCTTGTCAAAACTATGTGGAGTCAATAAAAGAAATCTTGTTCGTAGTTCTAGTCAAGAGCTAAGAAGCATGGACACAGACACAATGCGACATTTATTTAATGTGAACTTTTTAAAGAAAAAAAGGTTGGACACTTTGATATATGTTCTTAATGTTAATTCTAGGACTGTCATATGTTGTCAAGTGTTTGGAATGCCAAGTGTCCGAGATGTGTCGGCCAAGTGTTTAAAATAATAAAAGTTATTTTTAAATTATGGACACGACCATGAAGTGTCGGAGACGTGTTCAGTAGTGTCAATTAAGTGTCAGTGTCCGACACAAACACGACACCTCATAGAAGTGTCCTTGCTTCTTAGGTCAAGAGTTACAACCACACAATGTAAGTAGTGCAGTGGAATAGGATGTGGAAAGTCAAGTTTTAAAAATCGTTTTTAGAGGGATTTAATCACGTGCTACTTTACCCAAATTTACTCAAGTAAATTTACCGATAAAGTAACAATCACACAACAAAATAATAAGCAAGTAAAGTTAGAGTGACACTGGATTTTAGCGAGGAAACCAATTAGAAAATCTCGAGGTTTTTTGCGCTATCTCGAACGTAAAATGATCCACTATGTATGAAGCAAAGTACACCGAAATTTAACTCAGCTCACACCCCTTCACTCTACCAAGACTCAATCCGTTGAACGCCCCTAGCTTTGCGACCTCCTATCCAACAGTTCTCGACTTCAGACTTATGCCTCGAACCCTGTAGAAGGATTGTTGGTCGATCAACAGCACTCCGCAAGTGCCTTGCCCCCCTTCATAGTGTGATCTAAACACCTTTCTTCTTTAAATCTGAATTTGTTTAGAAGGAATGAAAGCTGCTTTCTCTGATCGATATTGATGCAATCTTCAATAGCTCTAACTCGATCAGGAAAAAAGAACAACACCCTAATTCACTCACGTGTATGCTCTTAGAAAAATCTCACAAAATAGGCTCTCAATGAAAATCAGAATTTTGATGCAAAAAGCCGTAAAACCCTAAGTGAGAAAATATGTTTTTATAGACCTTAGAAACCCTAATTGTACTTGGAAAACAAGTCAATTTCGTGCATGACCATTAAGGTAAAAGTCTATGCAAAATAGGAAGTCAAAATGGATTAGGAAATAAAGTTACCAAAAACTTCTGCAAACCTTGAAATGGTTCAGCTCCTCTTGAACCGGTTCAAGTTGGCCAGTGAAATTTTATATGAAAAACAATTTTGATACTTGAACCGGTTTAGGTGATCTTGAACCGGTTCAAGTTGGCCAGACTTGAACAGAAGGTTAACACTAAGAAAATTTTCGTCAATGCTCAATTTTTATTTATTTATTTTTTGTGCATGTGTCCTCACCTTCTAACTTACCTTCCTAGAGTGTTAGGGTTAACTCTTTGTCGGACGAGCTTTTGTTGTTCTGGTTCTCGTCAGCGTTGGAGGCTCATAAGGTTCTGGATTGGGGCAAGAAATCGTCGGGTGAGGCTCAACTATTCATTGAACTCTGGTACTACAAGGTTTGGTGTGCCGGGTTGAGGTTGAGGAATAACTACCGGCGAGTCATTTTGTATGGTCTGCCGTTGCATCTTTGGTGTCAGAAGCTTTTCGTCGCCATTGGAGATGCGTGTGGAGGTTTTCGGAAGTGGAGGCCTTCGAGATGAGCAACACGAAAAGGATTGTGATCACTGTGGCTGACGGGGGTGTGATTCCGGCGAGTATCGTGGTGGAGGATGGTCGGTGGGCGTTCAGAATCTCATTAATTGAAGAAATTGCTCCGACCATGGTCCCACTGACTGAGACAAGTTCCGGAAAAGGCGTTAGGCGACCTCCGGCGGCGTCGGCTAGTGTCTCCCGTTCGTTTCGCAGGTCTGGTGGTGGGATTAGATCTAAGCCGGAATTCCATAAGGTAGAGGTGCAGCACAACAGGCTTCAAGGTCAGGGATGTGGGAGCCGCCACGCGCCTCAGGAGAGTGGCAGTGGGAGGGAAGCTTCTGTGACACGTGGTTGGAGGAGAAATGATGCCTGTTGTGAGTGGAGGACAGCTGCTTCTTGCTGAGCCACGTGATACTCGAGGTTTTTTGAATTCTTCTTATGTTGGGCAGATATTGCTGGGCCTTTCTAACTTGGGGCTCATTTTGATGGTTCGAAAGTGTCTGGGAGGTATTCGCATGAGTGGGGTGGGTCTAGGCCATCTTCTGGGCCTGGGCGGCCCTCAAAGCCCGTTTAGAGGGATGGACGACTCAAGATTTCTGGGCCTCTTGTTACTACTGGACCAGCCCAGATTAAGTCAAGATTGGCTAAGGGGAGGGTGGTTAAATGGGCCCAAATAAAAGTCTTTCAATTTCACTTCAAGGTGGGCAGCCTAATTCAGAAATGACCCACAGCCATGCTTATCAAGAACCTCCTCCGGACACGTCATAGAGAAGTCCGACCTCATATTCTTGGTCGAGGAGAGAGAAGGCTGATCGACGGATCGATTGTCAATTATAAATCAACCCTCTTCGCAATAGCACGAATCATTGTAAAATAGGGCTATTG
>JAOTQH010000002.1:5007395-5024520 GCA_025631255.1 Cornus kousa | reverse complement strand
CATTTAAGCACATAATCTAATTAAACAATTAACACATAGACAAATACAAATAACACGTAGATACATAATCAAATAATTAAGTAATGCCTAATTCAATTAATCATATAAGCAATTAGTCAAATAATCAATTAAGTAATTAAAAGTACAATTAAAACAAATAAATAAATACCTAGACTATCCTTTTAAAATTAGAGGTATTACATAGGTCCCACCACTTCCAATTTTATTTTCTCTCTTTCTTTTTACTTTAATTTAGCACCACATGCACATGCATATACATCACCACTTAAATGTCACACAACCATATAAATTAAAATGCACAAAATGCAAATGAACCCAACCACAATCCCGCACGCGAAATGTGAAAAGACATAATTACCCTTGCATTAACGAATTTTTCGAAAAATGGAAAATACTGAAAATCGGAAACGTCACAGGAGCATCCTTGAAAATGGAGAGAATCCTAGGAATGGGATTAAGATGGCAAACTGGAAATGGAACATTTACAAAAATCTAAGTAGATCCCTAACTCTCAGAGATGCCTAGATTTAGAAGTACTTCACCCTAAACAATTTAATGTGGGCCAACATTGCTTAGTAGTAGTTCTAATCTCTTAAGGCAGCAGAGATTGCAATAGTGGCATGTTAAAGAGATCTTTTTTTCAAATTGAAGTTGATGTGATAAAGAGCATTCTTTTGGAATAATTGCAGCTAGAGATATGCTAGTTATTATTATGTCACATTAAACAGTTCAAGGTTAACTTACCTAAAGTATTGTGGGTTGCATTCAAAGGTCTGTGGATTTGCATGAGTTGTCTTATATATTTTTCACTTTTACGAATACTAGTGGTTCTGGACAAAGCCATTACTGAGGAAACTAATTATTTGACAAATTGTAAAACAATTTATTGTTTTCAACACTGTCCCAGTGGTTCCTGGACGGACAAGTAAAGCCACTATTGAGGCAATTAAATATTTGTCAAATTGTGAAACATATCATTCAATGTGCGCATCTTCTAGTGCTAAGAATTCTGAAACAAAACTGTCCATGACATTATAAGATTGGAGATGCAAATAACTTATAATTCTTCTCAATTATGGGAACTAGTTGACACGTCTTTCAGATGTCTTTTCCATTCCAAGTGATACGAATTAAAAATTCATTTCTTGTTGGAGAAGGGATTATGTAGCACAAAAATTGGTTGTTCTTTTGTTAAAGCGAATTTACATTAATTAAAAGGACTTCTTGTAGTCTGAATCTTCAATTTAATTCCACGAATTAAGCACCATGTTCCAAACAGAAAAAAGAAAGGAAAAAAGAAAAAGAAAAAGAAAAGCTGATTAGTACTACTAAAACAAACTGCTTTTAGATGGTTTTATCCTCTATCTAGTGCTTATAATGGGAACCTTATTTTATGCAATTTCATTTGCCGATCAATCTGTTCTCTTTGGGTTTATGCAAAGCATTCTCATTCTTGTATTTGTAGCATCTTTGTACCTACAGCTACTGACTTAGTGCCCAAATTGGAGTTGTTGAAATTTTGTACTTCTATGCTCTGGTTTTGAATTGTAAGATTAGTCATTCTTGATGAGGTCAATCAGTGGAGCAATTATGTAACCACAGTAATGGGTATAGAAAATTGTCAAAACCAGACTGTCAAGTGAGACGGTTCCCTAGTGAAACACCATCAGTTCATGTTTGGACAAGGGAAATTGTTTGTTTCTCAAATTGTAGTTTTGTTTATGCCTAATAGCAATGCTACCTGCTGCAGTAATGATTTTTTGCAATTATACTAGCTTTCATTTACTTTCAGATAATAAATGATTTCATCAAAATTGCAATGCAGCAAAGAGAGAAAGCTTGGTTTGCTAGTTCCCCAAGGTCAAGACTGCAGTACTTGGGGCCTAATCCAGGTTTTCCCTCTCTAAGTGAACAACCACCCTTGGCGCCCGCTTTAGATCCTTCTACAGGTCCAGTTGGTGCATTTTGTCTGCTAGTTCTAGATGCCGACCAGGTCCAAGTTCTTCATCTTTTTTCCATTTCATGTGACTTTGTTTTCACTCAAGATTTACAAGATTTGTCTTGTACACAGGTTGATTACTTAAACTTGAAGATTAATGAGAGGCTGATCTTTACATCCAGAGAGAATATCAACGGAGGGAAGTTTTGGACCTCAGAGAAAATCAACCCATAACCTTTTCTTCGTAATTTAAGATTTGAAGATGGCAAATTATTTAATTATTGATGATTGATTGTGATGAAATTTGCTTATGTAAAATTGAGCTGAAAAAAGAAAAGAAAAACTCTATTTCTTGACCTTGTGAATTGCATGAATCTGCATTTTGCATCTAAATCCTTAAATTTCATCATATTATAGATAAGTCTGTGTTGTGTTTTTTTTTTTTTTTGTTCCCCTCCTTCCTTAGATAAGCCTGTGGTTTAGAAGGCTGAAACCAAAGATTGGAACTCGATCAATTGCAGATTAGATAAGCCTGTGGTTTAGAGGTTGACGAGTGGTAAATTTAAAAGTGAAATGGTATAATAATCTTTGGTTCTTCAGTTGGTGTCCTTATGGAGTAAGGGAGAAGATTAAGGAAAGAAAGTGATAGGCTTTTGAAGGGGATTTTATTTAGTGGAAACAAATTTCCTTTAAGCAAGGTTTGGTTAGTCATTATTTTGATTTAGAAGGATAATTATTTCATTTTATTTTTTAAAAAAAAAAATGAAAAGGAAAAATGAAGTGGAATGCTAGTATCGCATTCCTTTATAATATACGTAAAGATTAATTTCAACGCAATAAATTGTTGCTATGTTTCCTATAAAATTGGCTAAAATTAACAAAATTTTTTGAAATTGTAAGCTGATGAAAGAAACTTATATACATTTAAGAGCTACGAAATAAATAAACCCTAAAAATTATGCAAGAATAATTGCTTGCATCTTTAAATTATGCTGTTAAATAACAAATAAACTAAAAACTCATTTCCTGAAGTTTGTGTATGCATTAATCTTGGGTCTGAATGTTCATCATATTATCTGTCAGCGTCAAAATATGTTATTATTAGAATACTGATGTGCTGAGAGTTGTAACATTTTTCTTACTTCTATTTGTTATAAGGCCTTTGAGATCAATGCAATGGATGAATGTAAGATTCTCATTCCAAATCATCTTGCCTAAATGAGTATTTCAACTAATGTCCAGATAAAACTCCAAATTTGAAGGAAAACCAAGTGGAGAAACTTCATACTTTTCTGTTTCTTAACTCAGATTGTGGAATACTCAATTGAGCAAGAGGCCTTTCCAAGGAAAGGATTGAACAATATTTCTCTTTCTATTAGAAACAAAAGAGTGGAGCTAGTCTATATATCATCCCTTTTTTATGTACTCTATATATGAAGACAAGCAATATCTTGAGGGGTGGTTGTACCAGCCTTGTAAAGTATGGACTCTTTTGTTGTTGGATGAGCTCTTTAATTCTTTCCTTATATAAAATCAATTATTTTGCGTTGTAGCTGAGTATTTTAAGGGAGTCCATATTTCCAAGTCTCATGGGAAGCTTGCTGCTATGCATTATACTATGGATGATGTTTGTACTTCATTAAATTCATTGTACTACTCCTGTGTTAGTTAGTACTACCTGAGTGTACTAATGTATTTGACATGAGTTCATGGGAAATCCTGTTTATGTTTGCTCATCTGAGTTAGTATGACTTGGAGGTAATCATGTATTTGACTTGGGTTCATGGAAATTTCTATTTATGGCTGTTTGTTTTCTTCATATTCATGTATCTGGATATATATAGTGAAGTCTCATCATATGGTTCTTTGTATTAGAATATGTCCTATTATTCAGCAGATGATGAAACTTAAAATCCTAGATTGATGCTTCTTCATAGGAATATCATTGTGGAAATTTCACAATATGATCGAGTGCGCAGAGTTGAAAGTAGTTTTCTGCATCCAAATTGAAGCTGCAATTTTTTGAGGTATACATCGATTCCAGACCTCATGTTTCCTTTCTGATTTGTGCTGCGCAGTCTTCCTTTATCCAAATTTATATTATGATACTGTGGGAATTTCAGCTTGCTCGAAGCTAACCAACATTCAAAGGATCCCCCATTTGGTTGTATTTGTGTAACTTCCTCCATTTCTATTCACTTTTTGAACCAATGTTTTATATAGTCTGTTGTGTTGTCTATTCTTATGGTGCTGTCGTTACAGTGTCGAATGAATCCATTGTGTCTTTGCTGATAAATAAATCATTTCATTTGCTTATCTTAAGCACCTACAAGTATGGGCAGGATGTCAACAAATGACCTACTTTTATCAGAAATTCTGAATTTATCCACTCATAGACATCATACAAACTGAATTGTCTTACTGCCTTGCTAATTCTCTTTCAATGTTCATGAGGTACACATCGATTCCAGACCTCTTTCAATTTTCATTTCGACTGCATGATCTGCTTCTATGACATTCATAAATGCGTAACCCTTTTGTATGGGCTATTTAGTCATTGTTAGCTGTTTTGGAAAACATGATATTTTACAAATCCATTACAAGAGTAAAAATAAGGTTGGAAATTATTCCTGTATTTGTCTATGCGCATGTTGTGTGTCACTTGTGACTTTGGTCCATTTTGATTCGCACAACTTGTAGGAGGTGTGGTTTGCTGAGAGTGATTTGAGACTAATTCATGAATTTTAAAGCCATAACAAGCCAAAAGTTTTTGGGTTGAATGTTGTATAAAAACTTGAACTTGTGACTGATCTATATATGTAGTTGCAGATTAGACCAAAATCTCGTTTCCTTTTTTTTTTTTTTTAAGCATATCCTGTCCTACTCTATCTTTTACTATAGGTTACAGACCATATATTTTGCAGTAATCATTCTGAAAAATATGATGGTGGTGATGGAGTTGAATTATAATTTAATAGGAGTTATATATTCCTGGATTGTGATTCCACACGGGGATTTCTTTTCGATGGTTTTTCATTGGTACTTAATCATTATATCCAAAGAACTTTATGTTAATTTGGGTATACATGCCCTGATTTTGGATGCTTTGACGGTCTGGTCCAAGAATTGTCATCACTTCCTTTCATTATCTCTCCTTAAAATCAATCTTAGAATGCATTATTAGGTTTTTGTTTCCTCTCTTTGAACCATCCATTCTACTCTTTGATCCGCAGTCAATCACAAATTTTTGGTGATTTCTATCTAATGACTGGGGACGGTGTTGTACAATTATCTTCACCAATTTTTTTCCCCTACTTTACTAAAACCTTGTATAGATAAGTATTTGAAAAAAATAGTTTTATCCAACAAGAGATAGAATTGACTTTCATTTGTGATAGCTCTACCATGCCAAACCCTAGTTCTTCATTAGATCAACCATCTACATCTTGGCAGGTGAGTACGTCAAATTGTATGTTTGCAAGTATAAAATTTACCCAAAAAGAAAAAGAAAAGAAAAAAAGAAAAAGAAAAGATATGCATACATAAAACTCAAACAAATGAATGCAAAAGCAATTTCCAGTTTTATTGCACCCAATCATTACTTTCTTTACACCACAATTCCAAAGAAATGGACCAAACAAATTGCACGCTTGTCCCAAAGAATTCTTGATTTGAAAGATCACAACCATCCATTTTGTATTATTAACAACAATCCAACGATCCTCTAGCACCGAGGCAGGTCTGCAGGAGGGTGAGGAAGGGTCTCTAGAGGTCCTTGCCCATTCTTTACAATAAACACAACGGACAAGCCCCATGTCAAATGTATCTCAAGGTGACAGTGCATAAACCACACCCCTACATCGTATCAAAATCACCATAAAAAATTAATAACCCAAGAACTTATATTATGATCAAGAATATGCATATACATAAATTACTATAAACATACGCATATACATGATGTACATGTATACGTGTGTGTGTATGTACTTACCCGGATTGTCTGCAACAAATCGAATTGCAGCCCATCCACCAACTGGAACTCCAATGGTGTTCATGTAAGGCGGATCCACCAAGTTGAAATTCGCCGTTTGTGGGTTATAATTCCCAGTACCATATCCGATGACATAGAAGCTATAGCCATGAAGATGAATGGGATGATTTTCAGTTGTGAGCGTTCCGGTGTCTTGCAAAATGAGTTGCACCCTACTTCCATACTCGAGAACCTTGGTCCTAGTCCCATTCATTGAGTTGGTATCATTAGGGATGTTATTAGGTGCCCCATTAACAAAGTCATAAAATTTAAGGGGAACCCCGGGAAAATCTTCAGTAAATTGACCGTTAATCTTTTTGTAATAAGCTTCCAAAAGTGAAATATTAGGCTTAATAAAACTTATGTTGTTCATAGAAGCACCCATAACCCCTCCATTTGTGCCTTGGCAATTCGCTTTTGGTGTTTTGGAATGGCATTTTTGAACATTTAATCCAATTGTGATGAAAAGGTTTGTGTCGATTTCTTTTGGTACATCACGGGGTTTAAGACTTCTAAGCCCGTCCATGACGGTCTTAACAGCGAGATTATCGTTAAACCTTGGTAGAGGGGCTGGTAAAGCTAGGCTGTTTGGCATGGCACCTATATACTGGAAATAGGCAATTGCTGAAATGTTTTGGAATGGGACATTTTGAGCTGACATGTATGGTCCCATGGCCATGGAATACTTTCCTATCGGCTGATCAGCGGTCACAAGGACATTGAGGGTCTGGCCTGGTCCGAGCATCACACGGTCTGCAGTGAACGGCTTTGTGTACTCGGCATCAGCTTCCACAATTGTCAATTTGTGATTAGCAATGGCAAAGAAGTTCTCCATGTTCAGGGCAGCATTGATTAGCCTTAGTAGGTACGTCTTCCCAGGGACCACATCAATTTTATACACATCTGAAACGACAAAGTTGTGTCTCTCGGAATTATATATATTAAAAGAGAAGACAACAGATATATTAATAAAAAGACTAATAGATTAGCTAGTAAGGTAGGCTACAAAATTCATTATTTTAAGGTTCTACGTGTGCTGATTTTTCACCTAGTCTCTCACCAGTGCTAAATTACATTAGTCAAAAGAAAATACTGATCATTTTGTAGTTGTTACTTTTTTCTATGATAGTTTAAAGAGATATCGTTAGTCCAAAACTATGAAATTGTTTGTTATTGATTGAATAAATCAGAAATTGGATTTGTCTTATCTATGTGATTAAGACTTTTTCTTTGAAAATCATTTTTGTTAGTGTCCTAGCTAGCTGCTTACTAGTAACAAATATGTTTATATACTGTATTAATTTCTAATTACCATTATTGGAACAATTGTAGTTAGGACCAGGGTGACCGTTGATTGTAAATGCATCTGCCGGTGGAGGACCTCCACCACTCGCTACAACTGCCTGCTCAAGCTGTACAAGGTTTCTCTGCCAATACTCCCCTGCCATATTTCCAAGAATTTTAATGGTTGAATCAATAAACAGAATATAAGTTCATAGAGTTCATATATATATATGCATAAAACATACACAATATGCATAAACACCTTATTTAATAGAAAATACACAAATGAATCAATTAAGTTTAGGGATGTCCATTAATTTAATTGCTAATTAAGGCTGTTGATTTTACCTAGGATAATGATATGTTCTTCATAAGGATACTTAAATGGGTAAGGAACCCCAGCCTTAGGATATACGACAATAGCACCATAAACAGTGGCCCTAAGCCAGGAAAAATGAGCATGCCATAGAAGGGTGCCCTTCTGCTTCACCAGTGTGAACTCATATGTGAACGTTTGTCCGGCTTGGATCGGGCATTGGGTGATGTATGAAGGACCATCAGACCAGCAGGATAGTATCTGCCGGACGCCATGCCTGAGATTAGCCAAAATAAATAAATAAATAATGTATGAAGAGAGAGTACTACTAATCTGATATATAATTAATCTCAAACTTTGAATGTGAGTATTAGCTAGGTGCATGATTGAATATAGCGCAATGCTAAGGTTTACCAGTGAATTGTAGCATTGTATGGGGTTTCATTGGTGACCTTGATAATCACTCTGTCATCTTCTTGGGCATAGACAACTGGTCCAGGAAACATTTTATTGATGGTGACGATTTCTTGGGTTTTACACAGCTTAGTAATTGTCATGGTTTGTACCTATTGTTCATAAAACATTTCCGGATCAAATTACTTGACATGTATAAACTTGCATGGAAACAACTCTTAGCAAGTAAATATATATGTATATATGATGTGTGTGTGTGTGTATATATATATATAAGTTAATAGCACCTTGAAATCATAGAACCTGGTTGATCTTCCTCCTGGCCACTGTGCGTTAACATGAACAGTCTGGGTGTAGAATAGTGCTAAGCTTAGACATAGGGTACTAAACAAAGTGACTAATAAGTTGGTCATTGTGTGTGTGTGTGTGTGTGAGAGAGAGACAGAGAGAGAGAGAGTGTGTGTTGTGGAGTGGAGATTAGAGGGGGGCTGGATGGAGGGCTTTAAATGGAGTAGTGATGAGTATGATGATACTTTTATTTATATTAAAAGGGGAAGAAGAGAAAGGGGTTTGTGAAGGTGTATTATGTTTGTCAGCTTTCATGATTCCTCTAACATGGTTTTGTAATAATAAGTTGTTGGGAGCGTGTTTTATTCAATGTGACCAATTGCGGGGAAGAAGAGATTGGCCATCTCTCTCTCTCTCTCTCTCTCTCACACACACACACATTTTCTTTTTGATTCATAATATTACATCAACATTTACCCAATGAAATCATGTATTTTGACTGAGAACGTACGGACACTTCCTTCCAACACCATATTCGGACCCATCCCAAGAACTATTTGCCCCACCTTAATTTCTCACTAAAGGGTTAATGTTCAAACTCCCAAATTCTGTTGATTCTTAACCATTTGATCATTTCTTTTATCATTAACATGCAGAGTAAGAGGATCAAGTTTGATTTTAGTTGATTTGATTGAGATCAGTTTGATCCAAGTTGAAATAATAATTGATTATTGTATATATTGTTTTCTTTTTGTGTTTTAATTATTAATCTCAGGTGGCTTTTTCTTCGCATTAGGTTCCAACAAAATCACAAAATTGTCCCTTCACACATCCTATTCTACTTTTTCCCCATCTCTATTATTTCAACCTTGTACCAACCTCTTTTTTTTTCTTTTCTTTTTTTTTTTCTTTTTCTGGCTTTGTGTATTACTTGTGTATGTATATATGTATATATATATTTATTTATTTTCCGTTGACTGGGGCTTCACAAAAGGTAGTCCCTTCCCAAGCATAAACCTCCTAAGATTATAGTGTAAACTTTATCAGCTGGCACCTTCTAATCTTGTCCGACCTCATCCATGATGGCACTGTAGTTGAGATAACTAGTCTAGAGAGAAATATATATATATATATATATATATCTCTCTCTCTCAAAGTTGACATAATAAAGTAGTACCCAAAAGTTGTTAGTTTATAATACACCTATATATTAATTAAGATAAAGGGTATAAGCCATAACGACCAAAGAAAAGTGTCGTTAGTGTTTTGCTTTTATTCAACACTCTTTTTGCTCAATCATTACTCATAAGCAGTTGGTGCACGCCCTATCTTAACCTTTTCTCTACCATTGAAACCCCTAAAACTCAAAAGAAAAGGATTTTTTTTTTTTTTTTTTTTTAAATGAAACCTAAAATTGAATGCTAAATAAAACTAAATGTTTGGTGCTGAAAAAAAAAAGTACTATACACTTCTCTGTTTTGATGCTATAAGTTCACATTTTATTCTACTAGATAGCGAAAAGTTAAATATTATTTAACTTTATTAATAATATAATAAAAATGTGCTACTTCTTTCCCTTTTTTGGTTGATTAATGGTGTTATTTTTACGCGAAGATGACATTTCCTTTAGTGGAAAGCTTTCGTAATCCCTACTAAACCTCCGGTCCATTTTTGACTTTGTTCATATAAGTAATATTTTTTACTTTAATAAAGTGACCACCACCACTAAATACTTCCATTATTTTAACTCGTAGATGTTCTAATATTTCATAGTGGTAATATTGCACTTCAAAAAAATTCCTGCCCTCGGTTTTTGTACTATGTCATATACTATTATAAACCTAATTTAAAATTATTTATCGAAAAAAATAACAAATTTTGAAGTGCCTCCAAAAAACACTTTTCCTAGTACGACCTCCCAACATTGAATCTAGAGATGAATAAAATGTGATGATCGAATTAGAAAATTAATTTTTATATACCTATTGTACTTGCATACCTTTTTTTTTTTTTTTGTTTGTTTTGTCAGACTAAATTTAGGTATTAATGGATATTAGTTGAGATAATACGAAATCTGTCTTTTATATATATATATATTAAAATTGAGTGTTATTAGAAATAATATTGTGAGTGTGTAGCTCAATAACCCTTACCTCCAAGGATCGGTGTTTAGCTTTTGCTTCTATTGAAATAGTAGTGAAATAATGCTGAAAAATATATAGTTAGTCCACCAAAGGGATCATCGAAATCAATTTTGCCTGTGTTGATTACATGTTGATTTACACGGAAACTATATATATATACCCCCTAATTATAATTTTCATAACATATATATATATATATATATATATATACATAATTGTATCAACATGATTCCATGTTTCCATTCAATCATAAAGGACAACCGGTGTCATCACCACTGTAACATCACCACAACCACCACCATATTACATGCATGCAATATATAAATAGTAAATTAAATCTCAAACCACGGATTAGTTTTGGATTTTATTATTAAAAAAAAAAAAAATTGTGGGAACGAGTACATAACATTAAAAAGATGGAAAGCCATGCGTACAAACAACCAAGGTGTAGCAATGGTGGAAAGCCACGCGTACAAACTATATATGAAACTCCAAAATTTATATTAATTGAGATGAGGTGATTTATATATAAATAATTAAGTGGGGTCAAGCTAAAAAAAGGTGTGGCCGACCTTATGATTGTCTACAAATCCATGATATTCAAACTTTTATCATGCATCTCATTGCTGGCCTGCAGGTGATTTTGTCAACATATATATGTTTATATATAGCAGTTGTTCACTGATAATCAAAATTCGTTATAAATTTTGAGATTTTATTTCTTTTAATATATATATATTTCTTTTCTTATCTTTCAAATTTTTAATGAAATTTTAATTTAATCCGACAAAGTAGTAGTTCGTGGGAGCAGTTGGCCTACAAAGTCCACGTAAACGCGAGAGCTTAAGAAGACATTAGCTATCCCATAACTAATTTTAGTTATTTAAATGATCGATTCAGATTCACCAATTAAAAACTTGAGATTCAAACCATATATAGCTTAGACCTTTTTGCTCTTTAATTTCTTGTCCCTTTAGCTTTATTTAGTTCATCTATCAAAATCAGAATCTCAGATAACAAACACAACATGCATGCGATGCGTTTGTTTGTTTTGTTTATAAATTATAATGAAATGCATGGAATATTATGTCTAGTTGCATCAAGATGTCAGCGTTGTACAAAATTTCAATCAAAATATACTATAATAACTAGTGCCATACAAATCTGGACAAAAGTTTAGCTCCAAAGAGTTGACCCTTGTTCATCTTTTAATTGAGTTAAGTACTACACCGCAACTAACAATTTTTCACAACTTCAATTTTTTATTTTTATATATATACACATATATGCATATATTTATATATGTATATGAGTGTGTTTATTCTACATAATTTTCTTTTTCCCACTATTATCTTATTTGTGTCTGTATTATATGTGTATGTATACACACCATACACTGGTCAACTTATACGAATGAGGATATGATCAATGAATGTTCAATTTATCTAGCCATGTGTGTGTGCATGATATATTTTAAATATGAATAGAAATACAAGAGATCCCAAAATTATCTGTTTATACTTTTCAAAAAAATAATAATAATAATTTTTTATTATTATCTTCTATAATTTTGTTCATTTGTATTGATTTACCCACAAAAAAATAATAATAATAATAAATAAAATAAAATAAAAATTGTTCATGTAATTCAGGTTAATGGTTTGAAAAAGTGTAAAAAGTTTTGTGCTCTGGATTAATTATATTCAAGGGACTTGTACATATGATTTGTTAATTTATTCGGACCTTCCTGAAATAATCTTCCATGTAGTCCAGTCCAAAAATATAAAGTTTTAGTGGGAAGCAAAGATCGCAAATATGTTGAAAATTAAAAATATAATATATTTTAAATTTCAGAATACACCTAGTCGATCATTGTGTCACATGTCCAAAAATATGGATGTTGTTATGAAAAGTGTTTGTGGTTCAGACAGCATAATTGGTTTTGGACTGACTCCCATCTTTTATAAATTTGATGGACCCTTAAATTGGTTTTCCTTTTATAAATGCTGGTTTCATTACATTACTTGTGTTTCAATGTCACAAGCTAGGGTGTAATTTGGTTATATTTATCAAAAGGCAAATTATCATCTTTGACTAATTAACATATGTTTTATTGAGGAATTGATGATGTAACATTATAGACATAGCCATGCATCCTCTTTGTTTATCAATTGAGTTGTTGCTGCAGCATCTGACACAATCAGGAGCTGGTCACTAACAAACTAATTACTTTATCAGAAATCAAGCAACAAACCTTAGACCTCTAATTTAAGTTTATAAACTCTATTATTATGAGAGAAAATCATATCATGATCACTTTGGTTGGAGTACTTCTGTTTTTTACTTATTTTGATCAATGACCTAATCATCTTACCTAAACAACCCAAAAACCAATTGGGTATATGTTATCATCATAACCTAAAAGAGGAAAAATGAAATATTATAGAGAAAAAGAGTGAGATCACGGTTAGAAGAAATAATTAATCACAAGATACTGAAGATAATTTTTTTTTTTTTTTTTCTCTCTCTTTTTTGTTTAGGTGATGGTAGTGTCCAGACTAATTCTACCATCACAATCCTCTACCAACTATACACAGTTTATAATCTCACAACCAGTCACATGCAATCTTCCGTCTCACATGCACGAGGAAACAGGAATATGAAGCGAACAATTATGATTAACAACGGACATTAGATGGGCTGGGTAATAACTCATAATTAAGTCCCATACAATCTTGCATAGGCTTGGCTAGCATTGGTACAGGACCCCTGACCACTCCCAAGTGTTTGGTTCATAAGAAAGTACAAATCAAATGACCATTATGTCTGCTTGGCTGAGACCATCAAAGCAAATGATATGTTTGGTCCGCAGCATCCACATTGAATTATCAAGTCAGAACAAATTTAACAAGGACAATACTCAAAGCAAGTCATCTCTCCCTGAGGCCAAAAGGGTACACATCATCACCTGGGTAGCTTTATCTTAGGTTTTGCAAAGCAAAAAATTTAAAAATTAATAAAAGAATGATAATAAAAAGCAGAAAAGAAAAAAGAAATATGGAATGTAGCACAAAAATTTATCGGTTAACTAGGTTGGTAGGAATATTTCTCTAGATATAAGTTAAAACATCCGACATGGCATGGCATTATGATAAATGGCGAAAAGTACCTGACCTCTGAAAATTTTCCTCCTTCCTAAACCTCTGTTCTGGCAAATCTAGACAGATACTACACAGACATATATTAAGAGTAGAGAGTTTAATCTATCAGCAGAGACATTATAGGTTAGTTGCAAAGAAAGAGTTTGCAATAACAAGATTAATTTCCCATTCTTCTTCGTTATATTTTAACAAGAGAGGACAGAGATGGCCTTAAAATTTTCAGATCTTTCCATATCATGATGCATGTATTAGCGTCCTCATGCTTGCCCAAAAGAGATGAGAAAACCTATCAATGAGATTGATATTTTTTGTGAACAATCAAGGAAAAATCTTGCACAGCTCAAAGGACATGACCAAGTATGTGTTGCAATTGAAACGGTCAATCAAATGAAGGCCACTTACAGGTGCCTGATTGGAAGGGAGTCACATTATTGTAAACTCAGAGATACGTTTTCCCTTGATCCTTCTAAAATCGAACCTGTTTCTCACAAACTTGAAGATGTTTTTCATAATTGTACTACAGAAAAAAGATTGAATGAAAAATCAAACTTGTTTCTCACATGCCAAGAGAACATATAGAATTTATAATGTGAAGTGAGTAATATTCTTAATAACGAAGAGGAGTAAGTCGGTTCAAGTTTGGTTGGTTTACAACCACTCCTAGAAGCTGGAATGGAATAGACTTGTGTTGGTTACCTAATTGAAGACCCAAACTGGACTTGTGCTATAAAGAAAATGTAAGCTAACCAACTGTTGGTTCAATTTTGTTTTCTGAAGAAAGTTTCAGAGTTGATTTTGCTTTACTACCTTCGTTGTTCCAAGTCAGTTTGAAGAAGACTAACTTGCATCCATAATCCAAAACACCTACTAACAGAATTTCTAAAAATTGTTCTCTGTTTTAAAAAAAATATAAAAATAATGACATAAAAACATGCATGGCATTTTCAAGAATTTTTTTTCAAAAAAATTCATGAAATATCCCATTCAAGGAAATTTCTAAATCAATTTTATGACATTCAACAAATAATATGAACCGTGTTCTAGTATGATGCCAAGGCACCAAGGAAACACTGGAGTTCTGTTTTTCTTTTTACTTTCCACTTGATTTTTTTTTTTTTTTTGATAAGTACTTTCCACTTTATCTTTACTAGAAGATAACATAATAGTCACAATATTTATGTCATGAGATGAAAATTAAACACAATATATGCAAAAGCATGTAATTTTAATTACAAATCCACCCTATATATAACGGAATGGTGAAATAGGATTTCAAAGCTTACCTAAATAAATGAAAGCCCTACATATACACACACACACACACAGATACCATAGTATTCACTCAAAATGTTAACAAGTTGACGCCTCACCCAAAGAACAGTAGAGTATGAAAAGAAAAGATGCAATTTCATTCAAACTCCACTAAGACCCTTATATTGTAAAAGAAAACAGTTCTCTAACCAGAAATAGAAGCCAATAGACATGATAAGTTTGCAAATATACTCCCTATATCTTATATACTGATTAATGAACTACCAAAGCATAATCAAATGTTTTGGGAAAACAACAAAACACATCAAATCTGAAGTGTCATACTAATTTTACAAAATATTGATAATCAATCTGGTGAATGCTATCACCTGATGCTAGACGTTCAATAATTTATGCTCTTCCTAAGATTAAGATCCTGCTAAAGCAGCTAGTTTTATGTACATTTGGCTACCAAAGTTGGAAGGTGCCATAAGAGTAACTAGAGCTACCACCCTTCCACCAACCTTCACTAAGACATACCTAAAACCAATATGCTAATTCCAGCTGTAATCCCAAACTTCGAATGTCATTGAATAGCTAGAAATTAGAAAGCATAATGTCGATACTAGAAGAGTGCTTAAGAATATAAGACGCCTACAATCTGGAATAAACTGTTTAAACGTCTTTGTGATCTAGAAATAATGCATAGAATAGTTTGAGAAATTTAAAATTTATCTACTTGAAACATAGATGTTCATCTAAAAATTTGTATATTGGTGGAGGATAAAGATTGAAAGACATCAATATCAATCCAAATCAATACAATCCTTCAACATTGTATTCCACAAAAGAACCAACCACACTCGAATATTGAACCCAATGTCATCCATGATATATAATGTGTTTATGTGTGTAAATGAGCCATTTTTCTAAATTTTGAGAAGCCAGGCTCCAAACCATAGCAATTGAAGGAGTTATCAAGTTCAGAAAAACAAAAGATGAGAACTGCTTAAACCAACCATCACAAGCGCATCAAAACAACCTATCCCAGAAGTAAAATGAAAAATTCAATAAAAATAAGCCTAGCACGTAATTTTAATTCATGCCACCCAAAAAAAAAAAAAAAAAAAAATGTTTCAAGTCATAACAACATCAGAGCATAAAATCACCTACATTTTCCCAGTAACTGCACAATATTGACATAGAAATCATGTATAATTTCACATAAACAGATTATTCCCATCCATTTAGTCACAAAATTTTACAAGCGCGCATTCATCCATCACAAATACCACAAAAAAAAAAAAAAAAGGGGGTCTATCTCTTATTTGGCATATAATAAAAAACAAATTAAAAGAGAAACAGATAACATAACACAAACACACACACATATATGTATGTATAGTTGTCAGACGGGAGGGAGCTTATCGTTGACATTGTGGGTAGAATCGCTGAGAGAGAAGGGTTTGGTGAGCATGAGGGGACGATCCTTGGCCTCTTCCTCGTCTTCGACGTCGTCGTGAGAGGTGCTTAGGTTTATGCAGGAGCAACGTTCCAGAGAGGCGAAGAACGCAGACGCTACGCTAGTCCCTACCCAATTCGCCATTCGATCCAGCTTCTCGCACGACATGAACCCGCAAGAATTCTCCATCGCTATGTATATCTATGAAATTGAAGTTCGGGTATGGTGATTTCAGCCTTGAGGAGGAGGAATTTACGAGGTTTCAGAGATTTGGAACAGGAGAGAGAGAGAAGCACGGTTTGGTTTGGTTTGGTTTGGTTTGGGGAAACCCTGAAAAAACAGAGGGGACAGATGACCGGCTAGGAAGGGACAAATCATAGATTGATGATACTCACAACACTATGGTCCTAATATCCTATTCTTATTATTATTATTATTATTTACACCTCGTTTCTTTTTAAAAGAATATTTACTACAGATCAGTGGTATTTGAGACAGAAAAGGAATGGAATCAAATTCTATTTGTGGGTTTGCATTAAAAATTAAATTTTAATTATATAAAGAAAATACTTTTTTGTTTATACTTCTATTTTTCTTAGCAAGTTCTAGGGATGGCAATTTCCTCCAACCCGTTGGGTTTTTGCCCCGTTTCGATCCTAATGAGGCGGATTTGGTTGCTCCATAAATGAGTTTGAAACGAATATGGTAAAAGAATTGAAAACCCGAAGCGGGTTTGGGACAGGGGCGGATTTAGTAATGCCCCACCCCGAACCCGCCCCGACCCGATTATATATATATATATATATATATAA
>JAOTQH010000002.1:4992944-5007295 GCA_025631255.1 Cornus kousa | reverse complement strand
CTTTATTTATTATTATTATTTTATTACTTTATTTTGCATATTTAATTAAATATAGAGTTGCATATTTAATTAATGATAATTTCTTAGTATATTGTTAGTTATCTCTTGACATATTAATATAAGGTTTGTTATATCTTAAATGTCACATGAAACATATATTTACCAACATTTAAAACTTGATGGTAATAAGTGTCATCTTTATATTTATTATCTATTAACTACTCTCTCTAAATTTCATATTTTAATTTAAAAAATAATGAAAATATTAAGAAATAAGAGAAAAGTCTTATACTTTACAACGTGGCTTATTTAAATTCCATACTAAATTGATTTAAAAATAATGAAAATGTTAAGAAATAAGAAAAAGCCTTCTACTTTTTATGAATAGTATATATAGATAATACTATCAAAGAGGAAGGATGAATTGGTTCTTAATTGTGAAAAAGAAAAAGTGTTAAATTGTTATCGTTATCATAACTAATAGTTTTTGTTAAAATATTTGTCTCTCTATGAAATGGTCAAGTAATAAATTAATAATAAATAAATAAACGACATGTAATATGCCGGTAGTGCTCGTGTAGACTCTTGCACCTTCAAGCTTGATTATTGGATTGGGTATTTTGAGTTTCATATTTAAAATATTTGCACTCCAAAGACATCAATCCGTGCTGCCAAAATTTTCAATTCGTAATTTATAACAAATCAATTCTACATTCACAATATCTCTAAAATCAAGAGTATTATTGAAATTACATCTATAATAAGAATCAAAACATAGAAATCACTTAAATTTATAACCTAACACATCGAGATCTTATTATAATTTAATCATTGTTTGAATTTATATCATTATTTGAGTTCTACGAGAGGCATCTTCAGAGTGTGTGTTTGTTTTAATTTTTGATAAATAAATAAAATTTATTATTATTATTAGTAGTATTAGTATTTCATCTCATTAAGATTTTAGTGTATTTCTTCCACTTTCCCCCACCTTTTAATTGTTTTAGCAGTACGACCCAACTGAAGTCCACCTTTGCCATTAGACATCAATAATTCCTTTGTGGAGGTCGCCATTACCATTAGATAGTGTTGGATCATGTGGGACCCTAATTGCATTAGTTACATATCTCTTGTATTATCTATACAGACTATAGAGACAACCTAAGTCCATTTTTTCTTTATAGACAAACCAAAATGATTTTATATCTTCTTCACATAAGTTGGGGGAAATAATTGGTTACATATAGTCAAGTCACTTTTGGCTGCTCTTTTTTTAGGTCTATGTGGTAAATTTAGTCAACACACCTTTTTCTACTCACTTTCTTCCAACTTCTATATATATGTGTGTGTATGTATGTATCACTCACACACACACACACACACACAGATCAGCTGCGAAGCAAATAGTGACGTAGGTTTTGGGATTGAAGGAGAGGGACAGAGATATAGGGGAAATCCCATATAGAGAAACTTGTGTTTCTCAGTCAAACATGATTCAAATAAGCTGACCTTCCGAAAAAAAAAAAATGATTCCAAATAAGCTGTGGTAATGTTACACATTATAAGGCATATGAATGGCACGTGATTGGCCAAATTAGGTAAGCTTTGCCATTAACTCCACTAAACAAGCATGTTGCTACCTTTTTATTGGTGAATTAAAGGCCTAACAAACAATTAAATCAGTGCTCAAAAGTAGGTAATCAGATTGGGGAAGGACGGAGGAACCAAAGGTATGGGGCTATGGGCACGTCGAAACGATGTCGTGGGATCATGAACAATAAATAACATTACTTCCATCATAATTATTATCTTAGCGCCAACATCATTCCAAATGCTTAGACCTACATATGAGTCCATGTATACACACACATATAGATATAGATGTGTCTATATATTAAAAGGTTAAGTAGCCGTGTTAATTTTCTTGATTCACGGGTTAAGGATGAGGACCACTTTATTTACTTAGTTTTGATGGTTGTAACCCTACGCATGCATGTCATTAGCATGATGTTAGCACATGTAAAAAATAAAAAGAAAACTACAGAGTTAGAAGTTAAGTCACACAATCCTTATCAAACGGGTGTCGCTCTAACATTCCTAACTCGCTCCTGCTCAAGCTTTGCATACTCTGACTCAAATTCTCACTATTTACGACTTAATTCTGTCACTCTTGAATTCATTTTTGCTCTCGTTGTGCTTTATATGACTTAGGTTAGGAGTCTTAAATAACAAAATAGTCTACTTTAAAAGTTTATTTTTCAATTTGATTAGTCAAATAAAATAATTGCAAATGCATCAAAAATTAATACTCAGACCCAAAATAACCTTCAAGCCCTTATTGTAAAATATCAAAATAACTTTCTTATTATAATCATATATTTTCAAAATACTAAAAAATAAAATAAAATAAAAATTAGGAAACTTAACATTGTTCAATGCTAATAATTGATATTAAGGTGCTAAATTTAGCAGTGTTAATTAAGACCAAAAGTTTGACATATAGCAAAACGAAACAAAAAGTGTTAATTACTATAAATATAAGTTAAAGAGATTGAGTCCAAGATAAGGATCAAGAATGTCATTTACATAATATGGTAAATACTTGTAAGATAAAAGGAAATTATTTAAGAATGAATTTATACTTGGAAAAAAAAATTGCATTAGTTGTAGCAAATTTGGATGAATTCTCTAATTTATTTAGGCAAATGACATCCATCTACAAAAGTTTGCATCTTTTTTATTAGACAAGAATCATTTGTTCTAAGTTATAATATAAATTTATTAGAACAGTATTTGGGTCCAACCCAGGTTGGATGTAGCCAAATAGATCAAAAACAAGTGTGCAAAAGTAAAAGTTATGATTTAAAACACATATCCAAAAGCAAAAATTAGGCAATGCCAATTTAATTTTATATTTAATTTTAACACTTGTTGCAATTTTATAAAACATATATGTGTGTGTGGTTATAATGAGATTATGAAAGCAACCTTCTAGACATCCTTTACTAAGACAAATCCTTTTTTATCTCCTTCATAGAAGTAAAAGATGAGCTATCATTGCTTTTTGAACAAAAATCTTAACATGGTAAAGGGATTTGCATCACATTCTTGATCAATTTGAATTAAATGATAGTCAAACTAGTTTTAAATTATCTATTTTAATATGAACAATATTATAAAATTATATAATTTTATAAAAAGATATTAAGATATTTTGAAATAAGAGCTTAGTATTTGTAATTATTTTTCTTAATTCAATGAATGTGAAAAATCAACTTTTAAAATTGATCAATTTGTTATTTAGGACTCCTAACTCTATGTATGTGTAATTTTTTCAAAAATAAATGAAATAAAAAGATTGTATGTTTTAGATTTGTACTCACCAAAAATAAGAGGATCATATATTAAATATATGTTTTTTTTATAAAAAAAAAAGGGTTAAATTTCTAAAATGAGACAATTAAATTGACACCAAGAGAGTAGATAAATAACAACTTGTCCATATTCCACTAGACTTTAGCCACTTGTCACTCAAAAGGGACTTAATTGATTGACCTTTTGTCTCCAAAATTACTTTTTAGTGTATGCCTGTGTATAAGTAATAATTAGATATTACCGGGAAAAGATAATAATTAGATAAATAAGTCATATACCCCATGTGATATTTTACTTTTAAAAAATAAATAAATAAATAAACCTGCTGGTTATATTCCATAAAAATGATTTTGTTTTCAAATTTAACTTTCTTGATTTCAAAGGCATTTGTTCTAAGGTTTAAAAAAAAATTCGCAATACCCTGTCTGTGTCTGTGGTGTCCTACACTAATTACATAATTGATAAATAACATGTCGACTATAACTACCACGAATAATCTAGCCTACTCTTCATGTACAATCTGTTTCATCTAGCCTACGCTGCATATACAATCTATCTCATCTCCAATATTGGTTTTATTCCTGTATACATATAATAACAGCCTCATCAAAGTTGTTCAGGCTCCAAGACCTGCCATTCCAGAATCGTTTTCAAATTCATCCCGCACTGGATTTCAGGTAAACAACTTTTATGTTATATTTGAAAACACCAAATCAATGCCTCGGATTTAAAATTGAAAAAAATTTAATTCAAATTTTGTTCTAAAATTCCTCCAATCCTAAATCCAGAGTACCAATTCAGTACTGCCAAACATACCATTAGTGACAAAACCTATGAATTCCACTATGGAAGTCAGATTATCGTATGAATATTTTGGCATGAAGTTGTAAGCTTTATAGGTTAATTTTGATGTTTCCTCTTCCAGGGGAAACAATCTGGTCTAAAAAAAACTGTCCTGCTTTCTACATACCCAGAACAAACATCAATTATAATTGCAGATAAACAAGTGTATCATAAAAATAAAATAAAATAAAAACAAGAACCTTTTTTTGTGTTAACCAATACAAAAGCACAAGTTTAATAAATGACTCTGTGTATGCATAAAATGTTCAGATGAGCCAGAAATGGCAGATTCATTTGAGATTTCATTATAAGTAATATGATAAACAGACCCCAAAACATACAAGAAACATAGAAACCAACCGTTAAAAGAAACTCATTCTCTCAAAAATTGTAGTTTTCTTTCTTCCTCACCAGCTTGATAACATAAAATGATGTAAACACAAGATTCCAGAAGGACACGGAAAATAGAAAGGAAAACGAAGGGGATGTTTCAGCTACAACACACTGCAAAAACTTTTCTTCCTGAATGCATGCTGAACCAGACTCAAGATGAACTAAGACCCAAAGCCATGTATTGAATCCTGAACTGCCATCTTATTGCATACACGGAAGCATAGAGTAATGCATAAGATCCTGAAAGCAGCAGAACTGGATGATAACAAACTCCGAACAGATCAACTGAATGTAATGGTGCCAATTCTCAAAAAAGCAGGTGAACAGATATTCGCAATATTGTAGAGCAAATTAACCTTCCTCTTTGCTACATGAGACCCTGAACAGTCGTATAAATTGATCATTAATGATTTCTTTTGCATTAGAAGTATCATGCAAAATAGAAAGACTAATTTTAAACTTAGCAAATAAAAAATAAGGTTAATATGGAGCAAAGGGAAAAGTAGCATGATTGTCAAAATATCAAGACGGGTCAAGGTTATAAGTCTGTACAAGCAATATATAAACAAATAGCAGCAGCTTCCCGTGCACATACCGAGTAACGATCTAATACACGCACAGGCTTGGTCACACGTGTTAAGCAGGTTTTGGCAACAAGAAAGCAATACCACAAGTCTATAAAACTACAAATTTTTGGACAGGGTGGAGTGGGGGTGGGTTTGTGCCATAAGCTTAACAAACCTGTGTTTCTATATTTCTTTCTCTAATCACTTGAACCCCCTTTATATACCTCACCTAATTTTTCAGAAGTAGGAGTCCAGATGGGGTATCTGTAAAAAGAAGATGACTTTTTTAAATAACATATTGAAGTTTGCAGAACCAATTTGCTTAGAAAATTTTGGCCACATGGGGGTCTCAGTAAAATTTTGGCCACTTGCAATTGCAATCTTAAAACTAGTTTGTTAATTTCTAATCATTAGTCACATCTTTACTATTGTTGAATAGCCTATGATTTGAACCGCATACAGCACCTTTACCAAATTGTCAATTGCTTGGGGAGAGAGAGAGAGAGGAAAGAAAGGGGAGTAAGATATGTTCGAACATGGCTAAAGAGTCCAAATACAAACATTCATTTATCAAGTTCTCAAGAATTGACCAGTTTAATGAATAACAGACTCATCAAGACACGGAAAAAGAAATGAAGTGCCAAAAGCAAATGGCCGATTAAAGGGTAAAATTAACTAGTTTATCACATCCAAAGGTACTCATGCAAAAAATATACAGGGAAAAAGAAGAGGATTAAATACTACACTGACCTCCCGTTTGTCCTAATTACACCCGGATGAAACTTTTCAAAAATTGTAACAAGTGACCAAAATGCCAATCCCAGCCTCTGAAATGACTTTTTTACCCTTACAATGGCATTTAATTACCAATAGAAATTATTTTTATGGACAAAATTACCCTTCTCTCTCCGCTCTTTCTCGCTCTCCAGCCACAACCACCCACCCCATCTCTCTCCCCCTCTCTCCACCCACCACCACCACCACCACCACCGTGTGGTAAAATCAAGCTAACAATTAGTTCTCTGCAGCTAAACTACCAACAAACAAGTATATAAACACACACACACACACACACACACCTATATATAAGAACAAACACCTAATATTGACCCTTGGTTTGAATTAGAGTTCTAACTTGGAAACCCAGATGAGTTAGGATGCCAAGTCATGAAAGATGAGGAAGAGAGGCTATTTTAAAAGAGAGACCCAGATGAACAAAAGTTTATATTTCTCAAATTTTCAAAACCCCACATCCCAAAAACAGTCTTAGATAATTTCTTCGTTATGCTATTACTACGATTAAATAGACTAACTCAAGGATTCTAATCACGATTGAAATTGATCGACTTGGAAGAAGGAATTCCATACATCCCATCGCAAGCACCTTCAATGTCATGATCACATTGATCTTTTTTTTTAATTATTATTTTCTTACTGTCCGAGAAGAAATCAAATTGTTTAAAGAAGAATAAATATTGCCCCTTAACAATAATAATGAATAGGAAAGGGAACCAAAAGGTAAGAGGTTTGACTTCTTGAAAGTATGACAGACGTTTGGATCATCGGAATTCGAATGGTTACGAATATTCTGCTGAGTCTCTAAATGTCCTTCCACTGGAGCTGCTTTCTCAATTCCCATTTTCTTTGTAAATGGTCTTAAAACATATACGAGCTGTGTGTGCAGAGACAATGTAACATGCAAAAAAATCACGGATTTAAATGAATATACATACACAAATATATATATATATATATATATATCATCTTTAATCTCTCGAAAACAAAATAAGGATGAAAGGTCAGAAATGAGAGATCTGAGTCAAAGTTCATATATCTGTACATGCACCTGCTTCAAAACTTGGGTTCATAAAAAAAACTAAATAAAATGGCTCAAGCTATGGCTTCAATGGTTGATTTATACTTACAAAGGTATATTATAACTATATTTCAATGGCTGGTTTATATTATACTTATATTTCAATTCCAGTATATATATATAAAAAATATGTGGTATATGTGTTAGGTTAGAAAGGATTGACAGAGTAATTTATATGGAATAATGGAAAGCTAGCAGAACTTAGCCACCTATATAGATTAATTTTGGGAACGATGAGGCTCAGACGCCTGTTGTAATTGGTGGGTGGTTGGTGACAGTGGTTGTGGTGGTGTCCCACCAGTGCAGGTGAGAAGATTGAAGAGAGGGAAGAAACGAAAGAAGATGAGCCAGCAACGGCACTGGTTTCTTCAACCGGTGGGTCTGGACCATCTGGGGGTCCACCTCCGGCGCTCCTTCCGGCAGCAAGAAAGTCATCAATCGCAAATTCTGGTTGAATCTTCCTGCACCAATCGGGGAATCAATAGCAGTTCTTTCCCGTGGATCACGCCACCATCTTGCATGACGTAGTTAGTAGGAACAACCTTCGCCAGATCCACCATTGTCGCTCCATAAGCTTCACTTGTCGAATGCAGGGGAATGTTGGGGAGAGAACTTAAAAAGGGAAGAAGAGAAAGAAGATTTGGGGGAATTAATAATTATTTGGACAAAAATGTAAATTCAAACTCCTAATTTTTATTTTATTTTATTATTAAACTAATCGGGGTATAAGAGTAATTTCACCCTGATTCTTAAAGTTAAACCGTTAGATGGGAGGTCATTGTAAGATTTTTCAAAACTTTCATCCGGGTGAGATTAAGGCAAACCTTAGGGGAGGTCATTGTATTTAACCCAAAAGAAAAGCTTCCCTGTTCACTTAAAAATAAGCCTTCTAGTTGCCAGATCTAAGAAATTAAAGAAAGATACAAGAGAAGAGATGAGAGACATTAGGGGAGAAAAAAGGTCGACTTCACACTAAGTGACTTAGGAAACTACTTCATGTGGCTTCCACTTCTGAAGACCCTTGTTCTAGAGAATGCTGAACCAAAGCTATTATCATGATCTAGTGATCCATATATACAACCAATATTCAATTGACATGGGATCAGGCACAGACCCAACAAGGGCTTCTATTTACACTACTACCTATATTTTTTGGTAAAAATTTTAGAAATGTCCCCACTTAATTTGTAAAAATACCCCACTTCACATTCTTGGACTGAACTCTCTCTCTCTCTCTCACACGCACACACACAATTCTCACTCTCATATTCCCACAAATATTTGAAAATACCCACTATAGATTCTTGCACCCACATACTTTTACGTCCTAAAGAAAGTAAACTAAATCGGCTCTCTTGTTTCTTCACTCTACTGCCCCACACTAAGAAGCATGGACACGAGAAATAGCTAATGCCTTTCTGCTGCTTCACGTAGCATCCATGTCGGCCCTATACTGAATATTGACACTTTGAGGACACTCCAAAATAAATGTTTAACAATTTATAGACACCAATACAGCCTACGTAATACAAACATGAAAGAACACAGAATTAACCACATTATATTTGCATCTCCCAAAAAGGGAAGTTTTTGAAATATTGGAACGTATGGTTAAAAAAAGACAGCTAATTGTCTTCATAACATACTCATGAAGATGATGACCAGGATAACCAATGGGTTAGACTTACACTGTGATATTACTCAAAAATAAAAATGTTAACAAGGCCATAATATCCTAATGGAGCTCAATCATTCTTTTGAATTGTCACTAACATGCGAAATGAATAATATACTATGAATCTCTCATGCTAAAATGTAGAAGAAAATGTTTTAAGCATTTCTGATGAAATGTCTAAAATGAACCAGTAAGGAGAAAACAATAAACATACTTTGAAGAAAAATGAATAACATAAGAGATAGAAAGGTGATCTCTAGGTTGCATAGGATGACCCATTAAAAAGGGAATGATTCCATAATCTTACACAACATTGATCCACAAAGTCATCACCCAGACTGAAATTTGCACAAAAAGGAGCAAACAAGTGAACACATGATTTATCTAGAAAAAAAAAAAAAAAAAAAGGGAGACATTGCTATCGCATGAAATCCTAGGAATTACCCCTCACCAATGAAAATGTCTTTAATTTCAGTGCCACCAAGAATGAAGTGGATTATTCTCATCAAGCTAATTAAATAAATTTATTTACGCACCACCTACAGCATCACAGGATAAAACAAGAATTTTCAAGCATCAAGAAAGCATTTACAACTAACAGCAAAGATGGCAGGCATTGCATGTATATGTCTATTGACTACTGAAAGCCATTCCTATTACAACCTAGATGACATTCTATATAGGCCACAGATGATTTGTGACACAAAATGTTATTGCATCAAAAAGATAAAGAAAAATAACAATATAATATTAATTTTAGGATATTAGTGTTAATGGAGATCTTTTGTCACTTCATAAAGATAATGTTGGCCTACTAATTGAAATGTTATAATTTTTAACAAACCCTCGAGAAAAGGACTAATTGGGCATAATAAAGAAGATTTCATCACTCCTTCACACAAATTGATGCAAATTCAGAAAGACTTCATTGTGCCATCGACAGTGAAATAAATGCTAAAATGGAAGGGCAATATTTGGACAGTGAGTATCACAACTAGGCATGTGCTAGTAAAACATTTATGATTTCTAAAAAATCCTCAAGTCAAGCAGTCTACTTAGGTTTAACATAGTAAAAACTTGAATATGACGTCAGCTACAAGATACAAATGGATGCAAGTTCAGAAAAGGTTCCATATATCATCCACACAAAATAAGTTGAAGAGCAATCTTTGGTCACTAGATCTTCATTGCACCTTCCCACGTTTCAACATGAAGATTATAATTTTTGCGTAATCTTTTATCATGTGGAAGATCTAAAATACTTGAAATTCAAGGTAATCCCAGGTCCTAATAGAGTTGTAATTATGTAGATTTATGTTAATTGCACACTTCAATAGTAGGTGAAGTACCCAAGTCAGACACACAATATTCGGACATGGGTATGAGACGGGTATGAGATGTGTCTGATCGGACATGTATCTAGAAAACATATCCAAGTATCCAACAGTTCAATTTTACTATATTATTGCTTCAAAACAAGTGAAATGCCTATATTTAACATTGTGGCACATAATCTATAGAAAATAAAATTAAAATATTAAAAGATACGACTTTTTGGCAGTGTTTATGTGTCCTATTTTAGGGATTTAACACTCCAATGCACGGCTCCATACCCGCACCCAACACGCATACCCATGTCCATGTAGCATAGATGTGGATTAAAAGGCCAGTTGCATTATAATTGATAAGTGGCACAATACATCTGTTTATTATTTAATTTAGATGGGCCTTGTTGTGTAAACCATTTAATAAACTAGGTGCATCTGTGCAAATGTATGAACTTATAAATAGTTCAGTTTTGATTGACAATTACCTTTGAATACCCATGTCTCAACATACACAAGTAATATTCAACAAGCTCCATCCCAACACTGGTCGTAACAAATGTGTTGGTAAGCTTTAACACGTTATCTTTCATACCGGGATCCAGAATGACTAATGATTCAAAAATCATATAAAGTGTAAACCAAGATGAATCTCCGGATTAATACATTGCACCACTTCACATCATTGATTATTGAATTGAAAGGAGCGAATATTTTTTTGCAAGTTTCATATAGGATAGAGATAAAGGGGCTTCATTACATCATAATAATATGACACGAGGTTCTCTATTGCCATAAGAATATTAGATGAGAAAAAAAATATATCTACTGCCATGACCAAGATGACAACCATAATAGTATTCGTTTATTGTGGAGGTCTTAAATATATAATTGGTTAAAAGGTTATATGAACAGAAACTGAACTGATAACTGATCCATTTCCTTAAACCTTTAGAGCAATCACAAAGCATATTACAATCAACTGTTAAAATCAAATTCAGACTTCTAGTAATTTCATAGTTATAATTGCCATTCAAATTTGGAGGTTGAAAGGAAACCATTGCATAGAAAACATAATAACACAAATGTAGTACTAAATGAAACAAACAGAAAAATGTACCTTGCGATATCTTTCCTTCTCAAACTATAGAGAGATTATAGGAGCTGCATAGCTGAACCAATGATGTCTGATTTGCTGGATCAACATTTTCATTGATGATTTGAGGATACCTCCCAGGGGAATTAGCGGAAAGCTTTGACAACGAGGCTGCCAAAAATTGCTTTGGATCCCTAACATCCCTTAGAGGGTCCTCCTGTTTCTTCCCAGCATTGTACAGATGAACAAAGGTAGCACCATAACCCAGATTATCTCCAAAATCTGGAACATCTTGTTCCTCCTCAACTCTATCCTGCTCTGGCCGCGAGATAAGGGTAACAATGCTGTCCAGCATCTTCCCCCAAAGTCTACCAGCTGCAGGATCCAACAAAATTGCAGATTCACAGATAAGTCTGGTTGAAGCAACAGAAGTTAACTTAAGCTCAATAAAACCCGTGATCAGCTTGAGATTAGGTATCCAAAACTGCTCCAAGATTACAACAAATATATTGGGCTGAACAGCATTCATAGAATCCACAAGGTTCTGGGAACCATGCTTAATCAGAAAGAGAGACATAAATATCAGAAGAGACTTCACGAATTTCACAGTTCTTTTATTTTGGAGCCTCGTAAATAGGGAAGCCCAGATGTGGCCCATGTAGGGTGCAATCACATCATATCCAAGGTTCTCGATAGCTGTATTGAGCACATAAAATCCTTGTTCTTCTGTGCTAGAAGATGAAACGAGCCTGTCAAAAATACCAAGCACCTGGGTCAACCTCCCTTCTCGGTTAAGCTCATGGGGTGACATTTGAAGGAAGGCCTGAAGCAAACGCACAAGAGCTGGGACATTTGCAGTTCTTTTCCATGACTCAGGCAACAGGAGAATGTCAAAAATCTGCATGTAGTGCTGTGGGACGGGAGGTCTATTCAACTCGACAAGCTGAGCCAGCAGCTGGAAAGCATAAGGGAAGAACTCGGTTACATCTTTTGCCAAGATCATTTGGAGGCTTGGAAAAAGGCTTGCTTCAAACGCCGTTATAAGAGAGGGGTCCTTCTCACAAGCCCGCCTGACAAGAATGGCAACAGCCTCAAAGAGATAGTGATTAAAAATAGGATTTTTGGGGTTCTCGCAGACTTTGTTGAGAACAGAAGTCAGCCCCGTAATGCAAGGTGAAGCGACCTCCCGAGAAATGTCTGCAACTCCAAGAACACGCATGATACACTTCATTACATATGGATTCTCCTCAGATTCTGGCTTCTCCAAGGCATTAAAAAGGTTGGTCATCAAAACTGCCAGAAACGGACTGATATCTGATGATGTATATCTTGCTCTACCCCCTTCATCCTTGACCAGCAAGAGTTTTTCAATGCAGCTTGCGGCATAAGAATGAACCACATTCGACTCCGAAACAAGGAACCGAACCACATCGGGAACCAATGCCATTGCAACAGGTTTCGGAATCTGATTCCTAAACATAGTGAAAAATTTCAGGGCGCCAGCCTTGAGCATCGGAAATCCATTAACATCTTGATTTTGTAACTCCGGCACAATAACCGATCTGAAAAAGTTCTCAACATCTATGAGATCAGTTGACACTGAGCTACCACCCGCCTTTTTCGTTACCAGGGAGACAACCAAATAAATCGCACAATCCTTATGTTTCCAATTTGCTGATGGATTTTCAGCAAACAATGCCAAACTACTCTGGATCTGAGTGGAAACCTTTTCAGTGACCTTGTCTTTGTAATTTGAAGCAATTCCCTTCAGGAGTTCACAAGCAATCCTCCTCCTCGTATCAAGATCACTCCCTTCCATGTCCCTCCTTATGAACTCAACATAATTCATCTCAAACAACTCCTCGTCCTCATCCCTTAGCATAACATTTGGGATAACAATACTCTGACAAATCTGCTGTAAAATGTCATCTCTAGCAAACAACGCGTGGTTAACACTCGTGCTGACTGTTGTTAAGAACTTGATTGCTGTCACTGTTAGCCGATCACGGCTAGAAGAGGCCGATGCAGCCACAAGAAGATTCCACACAGCTTCCACAAACCCACCCAAGTACGCCTGAAACTCCTCCTCAAATTTCTCCATGTAAAGGCTTAAGTTTTCACAAACCGCAGCTCTGAGCTCATCAACAAGCGTGAGCCCATCTCCACCACCCTCTTCAAGAGCAGGGTAACTCAAAGTGAGATACTTTTGAAACTCCGTCATCCACTCTCCCATATGATCCTCAAAAAACTCAGGCAAGTCTTGAAAATTCAGAGAATAAAATATTCTGCAGCACAACCTCTGTGACTCAACAAGAGGCCGAAGGTTCGCAGCTGCACCACCAGAACTCACAACCGAATCAAGCAGTGAAGCAGTTCTTTTAAAAAAATTCAGCAGTGGATCCGTGAAGATATCAAGACAGTACTTCAAATCAAGAAGCAAGTCAGTGGTATTAAAATGATATCTGAATTTCTTAAATATTGAAT
Organism: Cornus kousa; assembly: GCA_025631255.1. Taxonomy (NCBI): domain Eukaryota; kingdom Viridiplantae; phylum Streptophyta; class Magnoliopsida; order Cornales; family Cornaceae; genus Cornus; species Cornus kousa. The sequence continues at coordinate 4,993,662 of JAOTQH010000002.1, read as the reverse complement.
TTGCAGTTCCAAGTATTCCATTAGCAGAAACATAATCAGAAGCCTCGCTCGCTCTACTGAGACTTGAAACAAGTTCGGGAAGCAGTGCAGGCCACGCTTTCGGGAAATCGTGTTTGCTGATCACGGTTAGAGCTTCGCTGAGTTGGGATTGGATTCGCGTTGTGCACGAAAGCATTAGAGGGACGATTAGGGCTTTGATTTGGTCCTTTTCGGCATCAGCAATCGGGTTTAGGGTTGGTAAATTGGGCTCTGTGGGCGGAGTAGGAACCCAACGGGCTTTGAGGTGGTTCTTGAAGTTCACGGCGGCGGCTTGGCGGACTGCCTCGTCGACGGCGGGCTCAGCGACGAGGCGGAGGACAGCGAGGCCGTAGTTGGGGCGGTCAGCGGCCTCGGCAAGGCTGGCTTCGGCATGGCGGCGAGGTTCGGGGATAGGAGAGAGAGTGTGGAGGAAACATTGAGAGAGAAATTGTAGGGTTTCGGAGTTCCATTCCATTGTTTGTAGAGAAATGTGTTTCTAGGGTTTTTGGGTGATTTTGAACGTATAAACCCTATATCTATTTATATGATTCTGATGATGAGCTTGTTTGAATAAAAGGAAGTAAATAATCAGGAACAGATTACAGAGAGAAAAAGTACCTGAGAGTGATCGATTACAGTCGTCGTAGCGTAGGCAAAGTAGACAGAGAGTGTGTGTTTGAACAAGAGAGTAGGGAGGGAC